>CM062297.1:852436837-852605841 GCA_031216915.1 Pictodentalium vernedei
GTTAGACCTCAACTGGATATTGGAAGATATTTATGGCAGGGCGATGTAGTATTGCAAGATAGTTATCAGAGGATGCTGCCTGGAAGTCGTGGAATGGTGAGAATAATAACATCCCTCTACCCGCCGTGTATCTAGGTGGCTGGGTGGGTGTGAAGAACACCTACCAGTCTAAGTAATAATTAAGTATTAAGCCAAACTGGGCGCAATAGTTTGAGAAGTTATTCACCAAAAGCAAAGGGGTGAAATTCCCATTAAACCAAGTACCTTCTAGAAAGATTTTAGGACTGGGAAAAGGAGGGGGCACAATATTTCAAACCATGCAGATTAACAGCCCTCTGCCCGCCCTGTATCAGGGTCGTTGAATGGTTATGACTAAAACATGCCAGTTTCCTGAATGTATAATCATGGAGGCAACTCGCAATTCTCTGGTTAGTCTGGGCATCGTAAAGCGGATTTCCATATAAGAGAATGTTCGTGTCGATGGGATATGTAAGGCGTATGTTTTTGAGGCACATTTAGACATATCTCATCAGCACATCTCGGCTTTTGTACCACATGTGTTGTGCTGGATGGATAGTTAGTAGGCAAAGATCATAAGGTTTCAACTTGATCAAGACACCGTTTCAACAGGTGTCAGCTAAGGGGAATGGAGCGATGTGACTGAATGTACTGAAACGCAGACGAGGACAGAAGTCGGCACCAGAGATAGCTGGGATAAGAGCGAATGTAGGGTCAGGAGTTGCCAGAAGAGATCAGGAAAGCTAAATTTAGTAAAAACAAAACGCAGTTTCTACTGCAAGTTTGGAGCTCTTCTCTACCGGGGCACACCACTTACCTGTTGAACAAATCCTTGGTCATAGTCTGCTTGGTTAACCCTTTACCCAACGTAACGGCCAAAACCGGCCAGCGCTATTCTCAAAAATCTCCAATTAATTTTCTTAATTTTTTTCATTTTTGTCTCAAAAACATAGGTTATGACCCCTCGTTGGAACGAGCTCGTCGAGCTCGTTCCAACGAGGGGTCATAACCTATGTTTTTGAGACAAAAAATGAAAAAAAATAGTTATTCAAGAATTTTTTTTGCAAGTGTCGTCTGCTTTTCATGTTAGGTAAAGGGTTAACGGCCCTCAAAATGGCAGTCTGGAAAGGTCCATTTGGGTAATATAAGGTAGTTCTCAGCCAGTCTCAGGTCATTTGCGGTAATAGATATGCGCGCATTCAATATAAGACCCCCTCCCCCAACACACACACACACGCACACACACACAGTGACTTCATCCTATCCATCCCAGGGTCTTACTAATCTCGTGCCACTTAAGAAATCAAGACAGCGGCATCCGCCATACAAAATGGACAAGGGAAACGCCTATAGCCTCAAAAGAACGCATTGCGCATTCGCAGTGATTCTGCTTATCACCATCGTACGTGGACAACCGTGACGACACATGTGACACCCACAATATAGGCGACATGGCGTCACGTGAAATCCCCAACGAGACCCCCCCCTCCCCCCCCCCCCCCCCCCCACACACACACACGTATTGGGTTGAACCGAGCGAGGTATGCTACTTACGTCACTCACCACCCATATTCAAGGCGCTGCAAAACATTTTCCACAAAGCGGATTTTAGCGGGTTGACCGTATATTTCAGCTCCCACAACAGACTATCACCACTAAAGTCAGTTGCGAAGTGTGGAAATTGAAAAACGCCCAGTTGTTTCCCTCTAATCTGTCTTTTTATAAGTTCATGATTATGAGAGTTGCTCGTGTTTTTATAACGCGCTGCTCGGCTTTATAATATTTCAAATATCACATATTAGGTATTGTGCCTACTAATTGCACACGCAAAAACATTTTCCCGACCTTTCAATGCATAAACTTGATAATTCATACAAAAGTTCTAGAAATATTTATTAGTCTGTGTGAAACACACAATCTTTTGTTTTGCATGGTTTCTATTTCTTCTTTTTCCTCTTCTTGTTATTCACCTGGTCTCCTGTCTTCTTTCCACTATTACTTGGATTCAAATCGTCCTATCTCGCTGATCTTTGGCATAGTGTCAGACACTCACTGGTACTCATTCGGTGTTTGTCCCAGGTCCATAGGTCAAACTATGCTTGAGGTAAGAGCGTGACCCACTTTCAAAATGTTTTGCCAAACCCACTTTTTGAGTGTAAAAATACATGTATGAACTTCGGGGATGCATTGTGGGCGGGCGAAGGGGGGGGGGGGGGGGGGTCGTGAAAAGCGATTTTCAGCAATTCTGAAAAATGCACCGAATGATCCCTGGAGCGACCTCTGTGACCTTGACTCATATGTTCAAATATGAGTTCGAACGCACTTAATATTTCCAGCAAAATGTTTAGTCAAGGCATTTCGCTTCATTGATCCCTGAAGAAAATCCCGACCATGGTAGTTGTTTTTGAGTTTTCGACTCAGTTCTCCCTGTTTTATATACATGTACATGCATTTTTCTCAGTTACCCCCCGCCCCCCCCCCCCCCCCCCCTTCCTAATGAAACGGGTAACTGTAACTCCAACTAAGGTTATTCACAAAAATCGCCATTCGAATTTCATTATTTTTTTCAATTTTTGGCCCCAAAAACATAGCTTTTTACTCCTCATTGGAACGAGCTTGCTCCGACGAGGGATCGAAATAGAGGCGCCTCTTCCTATGGGCCAGGATGGCTAAAAGCCACTGGCCCCCGTCTCTAGGGGGTGCATTGGGAATTGTTTGCGTATTCAGTTACCACACTGTCTACCAATTAACTACCAATTTGCCAGTAAATATCACTATATTGGCAACTGATGAAACGCCAGTTATCGAAAGGAAAACATGTGGTATAATACCGTATTCGGTTCAGTGATATGTACCTCTCGTTAGACTCCTGGGGTGAAGAATTTTGGCTCTTTTGGAACCAGTTTTCAAAATTGTCTCATACCGATCAGGGCCATGGTCGATCCGTTGTTTTAAGGGCCCCGTGAAACTTCTGGCAACCCAATCCCGTCCCAGCAGCCTCCTACAATGGTTCCTCGAAATGGAGAAATTAAAGCACCAAAGGGCCCAGATTCACTCTCAGGGCGTTGAATTATAAACATTTTCTTGGAGGAGTCCCCATCAACGGGAGGAGGATTCCGGAGGTCTGAGGTGGGGTGGGAATGGCCCTCCCATTGATGGTGGTTCGGGGGAGACCCTGGACCCCCACCAATGAGAGGGTCATACTCATCCCCACTTCAGGCCTACGACCTTCTGATATGTCTGTGGCATATATCGACCTGCCCCCCCCCCCACCCAAGAAAAAAAAATTACCCCCCCCCCATAGGAAATCCTGGCTATGCCCGAGCGCTCTTTCCATCATTTATGTATACATTAATATCCTGTACACTTTGGTTTTCTTTTCTATTGTTGCTTAACCCTTTACCCAACGTAATGGCCAAAACCGGCCAGCGCTATTCTAAAAAAAATCGCCAATTAATTTTCATTATTTTTTTTTCATTTTTTGTCTCAAAAACACAGGTTATGACCCCTCATTGGAACGAGCTCGTCGAGCTCGTTCCAATGAGGGGTCATAACCTATGTTTTTGAGACAAAAAATGAAAAACATTTGTTATTCAATATTTTTTTGCAAGTGTCGTCTGCTTTTCAGGTTAGGTAATGGATTAAGGCCAGACAGCGTCTATGGCTATATTATGACCACAACATAGGTGAAGTTTAGCCAATCGTTTATACTTATTTATACCATGATTACCTATTCTACAATATATGAAAAGCCTATGACATAAATTTTAGGTTCACACACCAACTGCGGTGAACACGCCAGCTATGGGATTTCAATAGTTAAAATTTACACCTACAGTGGAACTACATCCAAGTTGACCTTTGGTGATGTCGACCTGAATGCAACTTGTCTAACTTTATCGCACGTCGCCTTAAGAAGAGTGAAATGAAAGTGACATTTATTTATTACGTTTTTAAATGAGTTTACCCCATAAGACACCAAAATGTAACAAACATGCATTGTCTCATGTTAATAAAGCACCCATAACTCGAAATTGTATGTTATTATGCTATTAAAATCAAAAAGGTCCAGTTTCATTTTCCATTTCGTTTCGGCGCTAAAATTGACAGCGGAAGTACCGCACACCGACGCTTGTGAAAACAAAAGCAAATTCTTCTTCTTCTTCTTCTTCCATTATAGTGAAGGGCCGCTCCTGCGGCATTGTCTCACTGTGATTTAAAAGCGTGTGCGGGAGGGGGAGTCTACGCTGGTATTTACAGGTTAAAAATGCGGATAAAAACATGTACAGCCTCCTTCTATGGTACTGCAAATCTCTGGATCCTGGTCTTGAAGGACTCCAAGGACTTGGCTATGATGGCCTCATCTGGTAGCTGGTTCCATACCCTGATGGCAGATGGGAAGAAGGATTCTTTATAGACGGTGGTACGGAAGAATGGGATCCTGTACTGGTGTTCATGTCCTCTTGTGGCTGCTCCAGTTTGGCTGAATTGTGAGGGCAGTGAGATGGCAACTAGGGAATGGACAACACGGTACATCATGGAGGCCTTGGCTCTGGCTCTTCGTTGGTATAGGCTATCCCACTCTAGCCTGTCTGTCATAGCTGTGACACTACTGGTGGAACTGTAGTTGCTTGTCACAAACCGTGCTGCTCGTCTCTGCACTGCTTCTATTCTTCCGATGTTCTTCTTAGTGTGTGGGTCCCAGACAGTGGATGCGTACTCTATCTGGGGTCTGACCATAGTCTTGTAGCATTTGTCCTTGATGGAAGTTGGGCATGACGAGAGGTTTCTCCGTAGGAATGCAGTGGTGTTGTTGGTCTTCTTGCATACGCTGTCGATATGACGGTTCCATGACAGGTTGTTGGAGATGTTGACCCCGAGGTACTTGGCCTTGGTTGTAATAGCTAGCTCCTTCCCATGGATGTAATATGGGGTGATGCGTTGCTTCCGTTTGGTCGTGATACGGATAACTTCACACTTGTCTGGGTTAAAGTGCATTAACCAGTCAGATTCCCAAAGCTGGAGGTTGTCAAGGTCGTCTTGGAGTTGACTGGCATCGGTCTCTGTATTGATCGTTCTATATAGCAGGCAGTCGTCTGCAAATAGTCTGGCCTTGGAGCTGACTCTGCTGGGTAGGTCATTGATGTAGGCCGGAAACAGCAACGGTCCAAGGACCGTTCCTTGGGGCACTCCAGATGTAGTTGAAGAGAAATGGCCCTCCTCCAGTACTCGTTGTGTGCGGCCAGACAGGAAACTCCGTATCCAGTTAAGCAGACCGCCTCGGACACCATAATAATGAAGTTTGGTAAGCAATCTCTCATGTGGGACCTTGTCAAATGCTTTGGAGAAGTCCAGAAGCACTGCGTCAATCTGGGCGTTGTTGTCGATGCCGGTAGCCAGGTCCTGAATTGTTGTTATTAGCTGGGACTCACAGGATCGTTTCTTCCTAAACCCATGCTGGTAATCGGTTAGGATGTCATGATATTCGAAGAAGTTCATAATATGGCTATGGATGATGTGCTCTACCACCTTGCAACAAACGGAGGTCAATTCGCACGTACATCATCGGTACGTCTGGTGCTCAGTAAAATTGAGAAAAAATAATAGCGACTCTTAATAATCTGACGATCATGGTATGAATAAAATATACCCATATTAGCCTGGTGTACCAAATGTTCACCACTCGTGGTGAAGTCGTGATAACCGCTTGCCTAAGTCTCGTGGTTAACACCACTTCACCACTCGTGGTGAACATTTGATATACCAAGCTACTATGGGTATATTCTATACACTTCCCACTTTAGAAGACTTCCACCCGAGGCGTTGGCTACCCGATCCTACTTTACAAGTAAAGCAGAAGTTGTTTTCCACGGTACTCTTCTCACTATTGTCACGTGGTCTTAACCCTTCATTAAGGCAACGGCTGAAGCTGGCCAGGGTTATTCACAAACCTCGCCGTTCAAATATTGTTATTAGGCTAATAAAAAGTGTTTTGATTCTCAGGCCATCCATCGTTGAATTTGAATCCCCTCACTGGACATTTTTATTATCTTTCAGTGTATTCAAATATTAGTACAAACTCAGGGAGTCAAGAAACTTTTAACATTTTTGATTGGGGCATAATTATTTCATTGCGTCTCTAATATGTTTACCTAGAGGCACTCTCCCATAAATTGTAACGAGGCAAATCCCACAAATTAAATACGTTTACTTCAAAGATAATATGAAGATCACCGAAAGAATATGAATCCTTTGAATTGCAGTACCTGAAGTTAGTTTTTAGAGGACTGTTTTATTTTTCAAGTTAAAAATGAATTTATTTGTATAAATATGCACTTTATATATTTCTGTGTGTAAACAGACAGCCAATATCCTCTCTATGTTTGTTCACCATTTTTAAAGAAAAATTAAAAATAAAACTCACTCTCCCTCTCTGATTTGAAACAAAATTGCCTGAGAATCAATTAATTTATTTTGCGTGGTCTTGTGATTCAATTTTTGGGTCGCACGAACACAGCGTATATTCCGCCCCCCCCCCCCTCCCCTCCATTTAAACAAGCTTGTTGAGCTCGTTCCGATTAGGATTTCAAAAGCAATGTTTTCAGACAAAATAAAAAATGACAATATTTCGTTATTTAACCCTTTGATACTTTTGTACGCCTTTTTACGTACGAAATCAAACAGCGCGTTGATACTTTGTGGTCATTTGTTTTATTATTATTTTTCGATTTTTTAAAGTTTAACCTCAATTCCCATTTTCTCCCAACCACTTATCCAAATGTTATCGCAGCTTAAAATACTAATATAATCCTGCTGTCAAGACTTCTTAACTGGTTGAGTGCTAGAAGCCACTATCAAGGCTTTCAAAAAATGAGGATACCAGAGCAAAAGCCAACACTTTCCTTGCTTATATTTCATATTCAGTCAAATACAAATAATATTTTGTTTAAATAAATTTTTGTTTTATTTTAAATTATTGGAGAGTGCCTGTGGGCACTCTCCAATAATTTGTAACAAACAAGTTTTCAATAACAAATTCAGATCACCAAAAATAATCTAAAAATAATCAACCAGTTAATCACCAATATAAAAAATATCTTGTTATTTGTACTTTCCGACGTTTGACGTCGCATTTTAAAAAAAAACGTTGAAGAAACTGAATTCCCAGTGACGTTTGAACGTCAGGATAATTAAAGTGTCAAAGGGTTAAGATTATGTTTTTTGTTTGTTATTTTTGTTGTCGTGAACGCGTGATGGATGAAGGGTTAAATAAAACTGGGAACCGTACGTTACAGAATATACTGAAGGGGTGCGATTGAAGAAGTCGCAAGATCGTGCGATTTCAAATTACAGAATATCAAATAGATGCGATCTAACTTTTCGACGCTTATACACTTTGGTGACGCTCGTGTCATCCACACAGTATTTCAGATAGGCTACAAGACCCTTTAAGGAAATGTGTAAATTTGTAAGTCACAATAATATATGCAATGTTGATATTCAGTCACTGTATAGATATTCGTGTCTCGCTATAGACGCCCTCATTGTAATTCATAATATTCGCCCTGGAAAAAATAGATATCTTTTGTTACGCGTGTCAATGAAAAAGGTAAGTAGACCACGTTTAAATGCGTCACCGTTATCTAAATAAAATATGTTAACCCTGTTAGAAAGGCCTTTTTCCGACTTTGATCATTTTTACTGAAAACAAAACAGGTGCCCCCAACATGTAGTCTTTAGGTACACGAGCATGCTGCAGTCTGAGGATTTTGGCAATTGTTTCTAGCTAGGTGTTGGCTGAACTTGGCTCCCTATATAGGCAGCCAAGATTTGACAAGAAACAGCTACGCAACCATAGGGTGTAGACTGTCATAGTGTACCAACAGTGTATGGTAAGGTCAAATGAACGAGGAAGTGTAGAGCTTTCCATAATGTTGATCTCCCAAGAGCCTTATAGTGTTAAACTGAAAGAGTCTTCGCCTTCCGTGTCCATTCTCCGACTTAACCCTTTACCTAACGAATCGACCGCATCCGCCCGCGAAATATGCAAACTGAGCAGTTGAAAAAATGAAATTTTTCAAAATATTTCAACAAAACCATATCATGTGACCCCTCATTGGAACGAGCTCGTTGAGCTCGTTCCAATGAGGGGCCACATGATATGGTTTTGTTGAAATATTTTGAAAAATTTAAAAAAATGATTTTTAAAATAATAAATTTTGATATCGTCTGCGTTGGGTAAAGGGTTAATTAAAATACTCCATAAAGGTTGTTTGGGGATGCTTCACTGGCTACGGCATCGGACTTCAAACCGAAAGGTCTACAGTTCGATCCCCGCCAGGGGTAATTGCGTTTTGTCTTTTGGCAAGGCACTTAATCCCGATTGCCAATGTGGAGGCACAGTGGCGCTGTGTACTAAGGCGTACTGCACGTCAATTGTGCAATTGACTTTCATCAGTGCTAAAGTTCTAACTCTGCTTCTGTGGAGTCAGTACGTCGGCGAGTCTGACAATTGCTCGCCGTTGCTCGCTGATTCTCTTCGGGCACTCCGGCTTCCTCCACCCTTAAAACACCGGATGACTCTGGCTGCCCAGAGTGTCGATAAACCCCGACAAACAAATAAATAAATAAACAAATAAAATTGTTTACACTTGCGAATAATATCTAGTACAGTATTTGTGGACACATTTTGCGGTCACTTTAAAGGCTCTTTACATTGCAGAAAATAATCCAGGCTTATTGTTTGATCGGGGGAATCGAATCTGTCGCAATTTGATCCCGGAACAAATATCCGAAAAGGTCTGCGTTAATCAAGGACGTCCGCGGTTGGTAAATCTCAAGTCGGGTGTCGTCTATATGTTGCAGGAGAATTAGTTCCACTATAAAACATTACTAGCGGTGCCACCCGTCCCAGGACGGGAAGTCCCTCCCGCGCGACGGAAAGATAGCTCATTGAATATAAAGGGAAATACTCAAAGCTGGAATTTCTAACTGGACGAAATTCGAAGGAATTACACTTTTCCCTTTTATGTAATAGATTAATACTAACCAGATGTGTATGAGCGGAAGCGTTTTGGCGCCAGTTGAGTATTATTTCTATCTTGCACGTGCAAGTTAGCTATCTTGCACCTGCAAGTTACTACCTTGCACTTGCAGGTTAACTATCTTGCACCTGCAAGTTATTATCTTGCACGTGCAGGTTAGCTATCTTGCACCCGCAAGTTACTATCTTGCACGTGCAAGTTAGCTATCTTGCAGTGCAGGTTAGCTATCTTGCACCTGCAAGTTACTATCTTGCACGTGCAGGTTAGCTATCTTGCAGGTGCAAGATAGCTAACCTGCACGTGCAAGATAATAACTTGCAGGTGCAATTTAGTTAACCTGCACGTGCAAGATAGTAACTTGCAGGTGCAAGATAGCTATCCTGCACGTGCAAGAAATAAATAATACTCAACTGGCGCCACAACCCTTACGTATGTATGTGTGTCTTCAATTAGTAAATTTCAAATATTAAATTTTCAAAAAATCGTTATGGACAGTTTACAATTGTAACTCTGATTGGCCCTCATTATATCTATCGATTAAAACCCTCCATTTACATAGCC
Source organism: Pictodentalium vernedei (assembly GCA_031216915.1). Taxonomy (NCBI): domain Eukaryota; kingdom Metazoa; phylum Mollusca; class Scaphopoda; order Dentaliida; family Dentaliidae; genus Pictodentalium; species Pictodentalium vernedei. The sequence goes on from CM062297.1 coordinate 852,446,461, forward strand.
AACATTTGTACTGTGAATATATATTTATTCCTAGAGTTAAAATATTCGGGGAATAATTCTCCCCGTGTAAATTATTAATTTGAGGAAGGGGACTTTATCAGGGTTGATAGCTTGTTTGCACGGAGTGACCATTGAATACACCTATTACATGATTTCAAATACTGTTACAAGGGATGGATTGCCCACGTGGGGGGGGGGGGGGGCACGGTGGCTTTGTGTACTAAGGCGTACTGCGCGTAGATGGTGCACTTGTCTTCAACCAATGCTAACCCTGCTTGTGTGGAGTTAGAATGTAGGGGAGCTGACAGTTGCTCGCCGTTGCCCAGTGGTTCTCTCCGGGTACTCCGGCTTCTTCCACCCGTAAAACTGTCGTGGTCATGATTAGCCATTATGCAGAAATATGTGATCTTAAACACCAATAAATAAATAAATAAATGTTACAAGGGATCAATTTTTAGTTCATGGCTTGTTTATGTGGATCACACTTGTTTACATGAAATTAGACAGAATTAGACAGAATTAGACAGAATCATCTGGATACTTAAGGTGCAAAATAAGTAAGAGAAGTTTGTTTATTTTGAAATTCCCACCTCTGATATTTCTTAAATTCGAACTAAATATACACAAATTATACATCAAAATGAAGGTTGAGATGTATGGAACACGAAACGGATATGTAATCAACTCATAGAGTTGACAGCAGGCAGCACTGGTTCCTGGAAGTCTGTTACCGTATGTGTACCATAGACGATAATACAATAATATTTCCAGAGAACAACTTGTGGCCAAATGTGCTTCACATATCCAAGAACAAAGCTAGGGCATCAAAATTCTTCAAAACAAAACCACAGAGCTGCATGGGGGTAAATTCCCAAACTGTCGGATTTGTTTACATTTTAAATTACTTTCGATTTCCGGTCGACGTCAACCGACGGAAAAGCATCGATGTACAACGCCGTCTAAAATCAAATAATGAGAAAGATCGCCTTAATGTAGCATACTATTATTATATAGAGACTGCACAGCTGCCATAATCTATGCAAGGTATCATGACACCTGTGAAATTTCTTAGAATTACGATTTTGTTTTTCGGTGGAAATTCGTGGTATCAAGTGATTTGCGCATGTCCGTCGAACATGGAATCCATGTTCAATAAAAAAAATGCAGATAGTGGTGTCTTTTTCCCAAGTGAAGTCATATCGCTGCACTCTAAAGTGTTTTGAATGCCTTGCTTTGTTCTGGGACATGTGAAGTACATTTGGCCTCAAGTTGTTCGCGTGAAATAGTATTGTGGTATCAGTTCTGGTACGAATACGGTAACAGACTTCCAGGAACCAGTGGCGCCTGCTGTCAACTCAATGAATTGATTACATGTGTGTTTCTTGTTCTATACATCTCAACCTTCAGTTTGATGTATAACTTGTGTATATTTAATTTGAATTTAAGGAATATCACAGGTGGGAATTTCAAAATAAACAAACTTCTCTTACTTGTATAGCACCTTAATGAACTGACTTAACTGAGCCAATCAGGGATCAGTGGAACAAAAGAACATTGGAGAAATTTCTCTTTGTAGAACTTTTCATTTGATGACTATATAAGAAACTTCACTCCTCTTATCTTAGTCATCCAAGCACGCAACTTAGCACCACCGCCAGCCATATCACCAAGCCAACCGCCATCTAAGAAAAAGAGCCGCAAAAAGCCCAAGAGGGGGTAAGCCTCCTCCCTCATTCCTTTTCCTCCTCTACCACGCCTCGACATCCAACAAAAACAAACACCCAATGAAGGTCGAAAGGGGCTTACTCCCCAAACCATACCTGCGCGCTTCGGCGCGCAAAAAACATTTCTTCTTCTTATCTTAGTCATCCATCAGGTGGTTTAATCTCACATACAAAGCGCTGAGATGTGACAATTGTTTATACATTCAGTATTCATTGAACATTGGCGATTATTATTACAGGACGCGGTGCATTATTTGAGGTAGCAGCTGAGATTATTATATATTCTACGGAATATTGGTTTCGTCACCTGTGCGTCATTTTGTACTGGAAAAGTTTCCAATTTTTTAAAAAAGAGAATTTTTTCTTCTTGTGGACCAGGGTTCTACTGCATTATTTTCAAACAACCTGTGGAGATAATACTTATTGGATATTATTTCAATTTGAATGCGTCGAGTGCTTAATTGAAATTTATTGGATACTGCTGAATTTTTGAGTGAACATTTCATTACAATCTATTGGATGGATACTGTTTCTACAGACACATTCGTACACATTACAACACTAGCTGCGAAGTTTCTTCGTGGTGTGTATTACTGGATTCTGTTGAACTTTTGGGTGAGGCAAGTTTGGTAGAACAAACTTGAATTCCATATAATGTGAAACCTGCATACCAACTTTGGGTCACTACAGTCCAGTAGTTTTTGAGAAGTCGATGATGTAAAGTTCGCGACGGATAGAAAGTGATCAGTAAAGCTCCTCTTGAGTTTCCCTCGTGTCTGATGTCTGATAAAAAAAAACTTTCATAAATTAAATATCACTTCGAGGAATCACAGAAGTAAATTAAACGATGTCCTTGAGCAAGGCGCCTAATCCCGATTGTCCACGTTGGGGCTCGATATCGTGTACTAAGGCATACTCGGTGCAGAGTTCAGAGTTACGATGTTGGAAAGCTGACAGCTGCTCGTCGTTGCTCGGTGGTTCTCTCCGGGTACTCCGGCTTCCTCCACCCGTAAAACTGTCACGGTCACGATTAGCCATTGTGCATAAGTATATGACCTTAAACACAAATAAATAAATAAATACTAAGGCATACTGCACGTCGATGGTGCACTTGTCATCAACACATGCTAACCCTGCTTGTGTGGAGTTAGTACGTCGGGAAGTCTGGCAGTTGCTAGGTCGTTCTCTCCGGGTACAAAGGCTTCTACCACCCGTAAAACTGCCCGACACGAAGAGACATTTGCTGTCGGAAGTGTCGTTAAATCCAAATAAATAAATAAATAAATAAATAAATAAATAAATAAATAAACAAGAGGCGCGCATCGGAGACGCAGGCGTCGAGTTGTGGCTACTTTGTTCATGCAGGGCCAGTTTTCGAACTTCAATGAGATTTTATTGCAAAAGACCTGCATGGCAAATATTAGTCAAATCAGAGAACGTTTGTCCAAATTACTGCGCTAACGAGATCAAAATTCGAAAAAATGGCGAATTAAGGCCCATAATTCTGCAATGAAAAATCGGGCCCGGCCAGTTTTCGAACTTGATTGAGGTATTATTGCAAAAGACCTGTATCGCAAATATTAGTCATATTGGAGAACGTTTGTTCAAGTAATTGCGCTAACAGTGCGAGGACGCCGGGACGCCCGACCGGACGCACATCGAATATCGCCAAACCATAGGTCCCGGCTGTTAACACAACTCGACCAATAAATAAATCAATAAACATTCCAAATTTGTTTCATACCAAAGTACCTCTGAAGTCAGAATGCAGTGGAACCGTTAGCTGAAGAGACACTTTGCAGCAAAAATTATCCAGTTAACAGCGTACAATCAACAGGAATTGGGCCATTTTCCGGTCTTCTGGTGAAAACCTTTGAATTATTCTATTATATTTTGTTTGACAGAGCTCAAACAAGACAATATATTAAATGCTTATATTGGATGTATTGTGGCCAAAGATGTCTATAAATTTATTGTGGGAATTCAGTAATTGTCAGAGAAATTCTTTGGCTGATTACAGGATTCTTTATTCAATTATTAGGCGTGTACTCTATTAACACAGGCCTGGAAATAAAGGGCTTATATTATAACCCGTAGGCAGGTTACGCTAAATAGCATGGTAGTAACCCATAGGAAAACAAGAGGCGTGCATCGGAGATGCAATCGTCGAGTTGTGGTGGCAATCGGAGTGTGTTGCATGTCCATAACCCTGTTATCAATCACATGCCGGTTGACAAATCTGGAACCTTCATTCAAGTCACAATGCCATTAAGTTCAGATATCGTAAAAATTAATTAAGGTCCATAACTCTGTAACAAAAACAAACGGGCCGGGCCAGCTTTCTAAGCCGCATGAGATATTATTGCAAAAGAACTCGATGGCAAATATTAGTCAAATCGAAGAACGTTTGTTCAAGTTATTGCTCCAACGAGCTCAAAATTCGTAAAAATTGACTAATTAAGGCCCATAACTCTGTAACGAAAAATCGAGCCGGGCCAGGTTTCGAACTTGCTTGATATATTAGAGCAAACGACCTCTGGGGCATTTTTTTAGTCAATTCGGAGAACATTTGTTCAAGTTACTGAGCTTACAAACTCAAAATCCGTAAAAATTGACAAATTAAGGCCCATAACTCTGTAACGAAAAATCGGGCCGGGCCAGTTTTCGAACTGGCTTGAGATACTATTGCAAAAGATCTGTATGGCAAATATTAGTCAAATCGGAGAACGTTTGTTCCAAGTTATTGCGCTAGCGGTGCGAGGACGCCCGGACGCCCGCCCAGACGCCTACCGGCCGTCTCCAAGCCATAGGTCACGGTTGTCAACAAAACTTGACCAAAAAGTGTGTAACGATGCTTCTCCGCCTTCTCCGTTTCTACTACGCCGGGCATGCTGTTTTACGTCTTAACCGGAGTTCCGCCGAAATAAACAACTAACGCGCGATCTCGCCGAAGCGAGATCGCACGTTAGTTGTTGTTATTTATTTTAGCGGAAATTCTTTAAAATGAAAACAGCACGCCATTTTATACATTGTGGATGCAATACTCAACCTTTTTTCATAAAACTTTTTCTTTCTCATAAAACATGTGACATTAGTAATTTGATAAAGTTATGCTGTATTAGTTTGTCGTGACCTGTAGTTCGTTCGCGTAATTTTCAATTGATGTAATCCACCCGTAACCTAAACGATCGTCGGCGGGTTAATTCCAGGCCTATAACCTTTGCGAACTTATCAAGTCAAATTTACATTGATGGTATGGTAAATGGTTTGATGTTCGTGAATTGTATAACATTAACGGGGTTATTAATGTAATGGATACAATATATGACACTGGTGCTCAGCTGCTCCTCGGAAATCACTTCTTAACGATTTTTTGTGCCACTTCGTAGCTGATTTTTGTTGACAATCGCAGCTGATTTCCGACGAAAATGGCGAGCGCTGCACAAAAAAAACGACAAGTTTCATCAAAATATATCACAGTCTGACAGAGAGCCATTTGCAGCGACCATCAATGGTCATTACCCAATGACTGTGTGTGTGGACAAGGGGTTTGTCAAATCTTTTTTACTTTAAAAGAGGCACGGATCGCCGAACACACACACGCATATGTACAATTTATCTTACAATGAACATGTATTTTGTCTGTATTAACTCCGCGACTGTCGTGTATCCGACCACCTGATACAGATGTTTGTATCAGGGGGTCGGATTCAAGCATGTTCCTTTCGCGTGAGTTCCATTTTTTTCTTTTTGTTCATCCGTACGAATAATTAGTTCGTTATATATTCGTCTACATTCTTGACTTATCCCCAGTATATTGTAAGATAAAATGATTATTACCATTAAGTGGATGTACAAAATATGTATCCGAGTCTCGCTCCGGGTTCTAAGTGTAGATCACACTCGTCGTGATCTGCCTTTAGAACCCGAAGCTCGACTCAGTTCCTAAGGGCAGATCACGACGAGTAGTGATCTCGCTCCGGGTTCTAAGGGTAGATATCGACTCGTCTTCGCTCGTCGTGACCTGCCCTTAGAACCCGTTGCTCGGCGGTTCTATCCGGGTAATCCGGCTTCCTCCACCCATAAAACTGTCCGACACGAGGTGACACTGGCTGTCGAAAGTGTCGTTAAACCCCAATAAATAAATGAATAAATAATAAATAAATAGCGTGATGAATTCACTTCAGACAGCATCACATTCCAGTTATTAATATGTTTCAGAAATATTTTTTCAAAAATTCATTCAAAGTTAAACTATTACTAACTATCATGCAGTTTTGGGGGAACTGGTGTTGTGGAAGTACAGCACGTGGCGAGTGGATTGTAACTAAATCACCCGCGGAGTGGAGTTATCACCCAAGCTATAACTTTCAAAATTTTGTACTTATCGACAAAAAAACATAAGCAATGTTTCAGCCAATGGACCTCCGGGTACAAACTGATCAAACAGCGCCTTGATACTTTGTGGTCATTTGTTTTAATATTTTTTCGATTTTTTAAAGTTTTAAACTCAACTCCTATGTTCTTCCGAATAGTGTTCAGTGACAACCGTTGAGCCAAACGTTATCGCAGCTTGAAATTCTAATATAGCCCTGCTATCAAGACTTCTTAACTGGTTGAGTGCCAGACGCCATTATCAGGGCTTTCAAAAAATGAGGATACCAGAGTAAAAACCAACACTTTCCATGCTTATATTTCATATTCACTCAAACACAAATAATTTTTGTTTTTATCACACGACAACTGTAAAGATCAATGAAAAAGTCCATCTGATATTCTTCTATGAGAACACGTGTAATATGACCTGCAAGGATTTTCATTGGCTGAATTTTAAGCCTCATCACCTAATTAATATTCATATTGTACCACTCCATTGTTTACAAACAAAACATGTCGCGTGTACTTAACTATCGAGTGAACGAAATTGTGAAAATAGATGGAAAAGGAGAATGGGAAATTGTTAAGATCATTGATTCCACAAAAAGGCTTGTTATATACTGTGAAAATAATAGGTATCGACTTTGAAGTGACTCTCTCGGCTTAATGTTTGAGCCCATTACACGATGAACGCTACCAGACGCTAGATTGCCAAGAAACTGTTGGCGTTGCTAAGCAAACGTACGCTACTAAACAGCGTCGTTTTGTTAATGTCAGCGGTGCAGATATAGATGGATTTGTTGAAAAAGAAACAAATAAAAACACTTTAAGCAAGACCTTTTAAGATATAAAGTTAGTAAGAAATTTTCTTCAAAGCAATGATATAAATGAGCATCGTGAAATTCACAACATACCGCCCAGTGAACTGTGTGTTATTTTATGCAAATTTATCCTGTCAGTCAGAAAATCTGACGGCTCTGAATATGAACCAAGCTCGTTGTGTTGATTTATTTCCAGTATTGACAGAAATTTAAAACGTTTTAATTATGGCCACACAATAGTTAGCATTGTAGAATTTGTGAAAAAGAGAGACGTATTGAAGGCCAAACAACGACAACTGAAACGAAGTGGCTTGGGCAATCGGGAAATGAAGGCGGAGCCAATAAGTGACAATGAAATTGACATTTTGTGGCAAAGCGGTCAACTGGGTTCTTCGACACCCGAATCTATAATAAACTCCTTGTGGTTTTTAAACACTATTCACTTTGGTTTACGGGGCTCAGACGGGCACCGTAAAATGTGTTGGGGGGGGGGGGGATGCTAGTTTGCACAAGGACCCAAATGGCCAGGAATATTTACAGTTTATAGAAAGACAAACAAAAACTCGCCCTGGTGACAATGTGAGAGATGTTCGAAGTGTGCGACCCAGAATGTGGTGTAACTTTGATTTACCAGAAAGGTGTCCTGTGAATATTTATAAAAAGTACTCCTTTTAAGACCCTTTGGTTACAGTGACGAAGGTGACCCTTTTAATATAGCAACTCATACTAAACAAGATATTATGAATGCCGGTGATCAGTGGTTTAAAACACAGCCGATTGGAATAGATAAACGTACCTCCATCATGAAGCGCATGGCAAAAGCAGCTGGTCTGTGAATTTGCGGGTAGACTACAGAATTATGTTCACAGGCAACATTTATGGTGGGCACTTTGAATACACATTCATAAGTTCATAACCCAGAAATATCATCAGCCCAACCCGCTCAGAAACGTAGGCGCATCATTGTGTCCGACAGCGACTCGGATTAAAGTTTATAAAATATAGAAATTGCAAATCCCTTCTTTGGATTTGCTTCTCTTATTGTTGACAATTGAATTACTAATGAGGGTTTTGTTGCAGTCTGTTTATTAAATGTCAACAAGACCGTTTGTTTTGAGAAATATTTTGTAAAGCGGAAGTATTGAACGCTTTCAGTCAACATGGAGAAAGTAGGTTAATTTTCTTTTTCCACGTACACGGGAACACAGACTCGTTAAAAATAAATCGGTTCAAGTTCGTTTGTGTGAGTCATGTGATAAAACGAATCTGAAATTCGTTTCTCTTTGACACAAGATTTATGAAACTCGTTTCGACAATTTTATTTTAGCTCGCCAGAAGCTCGCTAAAATAAAATTGTCGAAACGAGTTTCATAAATCTTATATCAAAGAAAAACTCATTACAGATCCTCTATATATAAATTTGTTTTATTACAACTTATTGGAGAGTGCCTGTGGGCACTCTCCAATATTTTGTAATAAAACAAGTTTTGTATAACAAATACAGACCATCAAAAATAATCTAGCCCTCAACCAGTTAATCACTAATGTGAAAAATATCTTGTTATTTGTACGTTTCACGCCGCTTTTTGAAAAACGTTGAAAAAAACTGAATTCCCGGTGACGTTTGAGCGTCAGCATAATTAAAGTCTCAAAGGGTTGAACATTTAGGAGAAAAAATTAAAATAACAAATTGTCCCCTGAGTACTAATGTGTTCTATGTGCCAGTGGGCACATAGAACACACCGGGACACAGGGGACGAAATGTTGATAGCGTGTGAATTTGGTAAAACACCGATTCCATGGAAATGGTAAAAATTTAGATTGCTTTTATGCTTTTTTAAAATGATTTTTTTTTTATGGCCTAAACACTGTTTACAAATTTACGTTGAATTTTGCCCGCTGTATCCTTTTATGGCCATATAAATTCCTGATAAGGTCAACAAAAGGTTTTACATTAAATTTGGAGAATTTTGATTGTGTTGGACCCTCTTCATTTGATAATGTCATCCTCCCTTGATGCTGGGTGTTACGATTCATTATTTGTTACTACTTTTCAACAGATCAACTTTGTATTGAAGGTACAGAACTACCGCCGCAGACTGGTCACTGTCCACAGGTGGGCAATATTTCCACGGACGCTACAATATAAGGTTCCAAACACTAATTATAATAATAATTATTAAAACTTTAATTAATGAAGCACCGGGTACAACTCGGTGCTTCATTAATTGAAATTTTGCTAATGATTTTTATTACCTGGTAAACGTGTGCGTGGACATCACTGCCCACGCGTGGATTACGACCAGTCCATAGCGGCTCTACGGCACATGCTTGAGCAGTTTCATCGAAATCGATTCAAAAAACGAGGAGCTGCATGCGCAAGCACTTTATGCATTTATTTATTGGTGTTTAATGTCACATCCAGCATCTTTGGCTACATCATGACAACAACACCGATTTGAATTCGAGGTTTGCAAATCGTTTTATCCATGCTGCCGACTTTAAAGGATTTCCACCCCAAGCATTGGTTCCAGGACCTATTCTTACCAGTAAAACATAACTTGTTTATCATAGTATACAAGCACCACTCCACTTCCCAGGGTTCTCATTGGGGGGGGGGGGGGTAGGGCTTAGTACTTACATCTAGAATTATCCAGTTGCGGACATCAACAATCCCACGCTCCAGTTAGAAGTTCTGTTGAAACAATGTAACTTGAAAACCTCTGAATCCGGATACTCATGCAAAGCCACAAGGATATGATAAATGAAAGTGTCAATGACACTGCAGCTCAACTTGTCCAAGAAGGGACAAGACTGAATAGAAAACCCCAGTAATGCCAAGTCATTCAATCAAGTTTCTACAGAAGAGACATCACACCAAAGCTAGATATGAAATCTGAAAAAGACCAGGTGAGGGATGCGACCTTCAGGGTGCACTAACAGACTTGTTGAAAATTTATATGTCGGGTCCAAGATATTCGATGGCGGCCATGTTTTTCAATGAAATTCAGAAAAAAGGCGGGAGATGCAGTCTGTATGGTGTGCCAATGGAATAGATGACGATTTATATGCCAAATCGAAGATGGTCACTAGCGGCCATGTTTTTCCACGAAAGCCTGGAAAAAAATCAACAAGAGCAACGTGAAGCGTGGCATATGGCCCCGACGGTGTCACAACAAAATTGCTACCATACTGAATTGGCTAGCTGGACCAAAATCGAAAGGAAGCATTGTCTTATCATCCACAAGTAACCCCTAAAAATATGATTTATCAAATAAGCGGTTTTCAAATCCAACATGCAGTGAACGCAATACATCCTCGAAGGTCGAAAAAAAGTCAAGAGTAAAAAGGGGCCATAACGTTTGGAAACTTTATTGAACGGAACCCCTTCATTGTGCATATCCGTCTCCCATGCGGGTCTATCAGTACACCAAATCCGACCGATGGCTTTGGAATTACAATCCAAAACGTTTGAACGGACAGACTGATGGAGGTCTCCACTAGATACCCCCGAACCCTCCTTCAGAGATCGGGGGCATAACTCCCATTTGGACATTGTCTCAAAGCCACGTATGACATTTGGACCTGATCGGGTGAGAGCTGCAGTCTATAGGGTGTGCTAAAGGAAAGGACGGACAGAAGAACGTAAGGACGACGGATCGCAACCCACCCCAATAGCTCATACTTGACGTTGGCAAGTTCAGATTTATCTTTTCTCTCTCCCCCCCCCCCCCCCCCCCACTGCATGTGTAACATTCGTCTGTCCAGGGTGAGATAGCAGGGAGAGACAGATGTATCCCACCCCACCCACGTGACGTTATACATTTGTAACGTTATTATGACATTATGCATATCGCATCAGTTTTTTGCTACGAACTAATTCATACTGACGTCATCGGAATGCGTGTGATCAAAGTTTGATGCTCTAAAACTCTTTAAACACCAAGATGCCACCGTTCCTAATTGATTTCGTGGTATATACCTTTGGTATATACATAACTTTTGCATGCTCTTTCCGATGGTGTCATTACAACGAATACCAAACGAGTTGATTATATCAGCACGTGACCGCCGATTACCTCTGGCGAACGTAACCGTTGTGGGGGAGCAAAATAATCCCTGATGGGTGTGGGATGGGAAAATCTCACCCTCGGGACAAGATATTTGGTCCAGACACTCGGCAAGCCTCGTGTCTGGCCCAAATATCTTGCCCTCGGGTGAGATTTTTCCATCCCACACCCGTACCATTCAGGGAAGTAGGAGAAGGGGGCAATGATCCGAACGTCCTAGTTAGGACCAGAGGAGGCCCCAAAACCCCACACAAAATTTTTCCACTATCATCTTTTCCCCCTCCCACCACCAAAAAACCCCCAAAAACAACCACCTCGCAAGGGCACCACCAATTATATAGAATCATGGAACCGCTGGGTTTTATATTCAATTTATCACACACCTGTTCTTTGAAATCCCCATCTACAGCAACACTTTACCGTGCGGAAAATAAAAATCTGTTCCGCACATGTGTGGAATGAAAATCGTTGACGGACAATTTTCATAAAGAAGCGAAATTTCACTCGAGTTTTCTACAAATCGTGTACCGCAATTACAATTTCAATCCCTAGCGACAGCTATAAGTCGTTCTCTGAGTTCCAATGTGTTCTATGTGCCAGTAGGCACATAGAACACATTGGAACTCAGAGGACGAAAGAGTAACACAGGTTCCCCTCGCAAGTTTGGTTGGCGACAAAATGCGTTCTTTTTGGTGATAATTATCAAATGAATTGTTGAGTGTCCTTCTGATAATTGTTTTATAGATGCGAAGGCGTGTAATAAACACAGAACGACACGCGCGTGTGAATGGGTTAATCGATATGGCACTTGTGCCATCGCGGAAAGATAAAACTGGAGGCCTGTGGCCTCTCGTTCTATCCTTCCGCGCTGGCACTCGTGCCATATCGATTAAGCCATTCACACACGTCTGTTGTTCTGTGTATGGCATTTACACAATATTTTTAGAAGGCAAGTATAAAAAAAACTAGTTACATAAAATCGCATTTTTTATTATAAACAGATCTATGTACAGTAGTATATATAACAGTTCCAGAAATTTATTTGCGCAACATTATCCCACAAATCAACAGAGTACACCTGAGAAGGCACAAAACGTAAATACCAAACATGATGACAAAATATAACTATGGAAGTCCTTTACAGAAGACATCAATCATCGTAACAAAGCCTGGAAATAAGCAGACATCCCCTATAGAATTAGATCCCCCAGAGGGTGAATTTGACAATGCTACCCTGCACAGCAGGGTAGCAATACTAACTTTACCTTTTGCGTACCTCATTCTGAATCAAGGTCTCAGGCCTAAACAGAAAGAGGTACCTAGGGGATAAATTGGGGAATTCTAACCTACTCCCCACCCGGGGAACCTCATTCAGCAAATGACAAATTGCTTATTTTCAGGCTTGATCGTAACACGTTCTACAATAAGACAGGATAGCACTGCCATTTTCAGAATTGTCCATTGCTTAAATAATGAGTGCAGCCAGTTAATTTTTATAACGTGTAAAATAGAAAAAAATATATTTGTTTTGAACCTTCTTTTTACCTTTTGATTCATCACATCCGAATCGTGGGTGGGTGGGTTTTGGCGGAGGGTGTGTGTGTGGATCTTTTATCGGAAAATTTTCATCTCGTCAGGAAAAATTTGATACCTTTTATTGGTAATATTTTGCAAAATTTAAGCAAAAGTATTCATCTTTTGGAAAAACATGTTCTAGGCTAAATTTCAATAACTAACACAATTTGTGTACCCAAACGTTAGAAACTCAATTGCCCACTCTGAAATCAGTCGAACACGTTTGGACCCACCAATCGGCGAAAGCTGTCTAGCCTCTAACCACACTGGTGGGGTTAGACTTCTATTTGCTTCTAAACAGAAACTTGCAGGTCCAGGAAGCAAACTTGCAGTTCATCCAGCATCACGTTGTCTTCCCCGCGGTCCATAAACAGCATATTTGCTTGTAGGGTCCTCAAATTGTACTGTGTACATGTTTTTATCTAACAATCATATAGATTTTGTCCTGAAAACAACGAGAAAAGGTACGTATTGATCACATAATGTGTTCGGATTCCCTATCATACAGACGGCTCATTCGGATTCCGTATCATATAGATTCAACTTCCGGGAAACACCGCGCTATGACAAATAATATCATTATATGTATTGTTATTACGCACTAAAATATGAAATTCAAAATTTTGACCAATTCCAACCCAATTTAAACTGAAAAACGGAAAAAACAGGCTTTATGTAACGGGATTGTAAGATAAATGCATTATCATGACCAAATGCATGTCCTGTAATTTGTATCAGATTCTCTCTTCCTGACGGGCTCGTTGTGATCCGATTTTAAACACGACCGAGAATCTGATACAAATTACCGGACATGCACATGGTCACGTATATTTATCTCTTCTAACTGCAGTAACTGGTCGATCAATGTAATGTTTACATTGAAATGTATTATATCGCAAAATCATAAGATTTTCCCGCACCACCAAAGTAGGTTTACGAGACTGTAAGATTGCATTCTACCCAAATAAACTGAAGGTGGGAGAGTTATTGTTTATTATTTATTGGTGTTTAAGGTCACAAACTTATGCACGATGGCTAATCATGACCTTGATAGTTTTACGGGTGGAGGGAGACGGAGTACCCGGAGAGAACCACCCAGCAACGACGAGCAGCTGCCAGCTCCCCAACATCGTAACTCCGCACTGCAGCACAGGCAGGGTTAGATTGGTTGAAGACATGCGCACCATCGACGTGCAGTACGCCTTAGTACACGCTGTCATCGTGACCCCGTGTGGACAATCGGGGTTAAGTGCCTTGCCCAAGGACACAGCGCGGGAGTCCGAATCGATCGCTCAGACGTTCACCCATCCGAGGATTAATCGGGCTTGACGTTGCTTAACTTCGGTGATCTGACGAGAACCGGTTACCGCAACGCCACCGCGACCTGAAGGTGGGGGAGTTTTTCCCAACTTTCAGCTCTTGCACCACTAGATTACATCCACTGGTCCTAAACTGGTAGAGTGCTGGAAGCCCATATTTGGGCTATATTTTGAAGTGCAGGTACCGCAACTTAAAAGACTTCAATTCAGCGCCTATGCTTCATATTATTTAGTCTGTTAGGGTTTGCCTTGTTACAATTTATGGGAGAGTGCCCACACTCTCCCATGAACTGTAACAAAGAAAAGACAACTGAACAGGTTTGACTGTGTCTATCTTTTCAGAAACTTTAAATAATTTTGGATGGACATTTTACCTGCATGTCATTTATGTTGCCTCCACTCCTCCCAAACAAAATTTATGCTGAACCCTTCACCCAACATGACTAGGAGCAAGCCTGGAAATAAGCAGACTGTCAACGAAGTCCCCCCCCCCCCCGAGGGTGAATTTGTTGTTGCAACCCTACACAGCAAAGCAGAATCATTAAATTTACCCTCTGTGAACCTCAATCTGAATCAAGGTCTCAGCCTAAACATAAAGAGGTACACAGAGGATAAACTGGGTGATTCTAGTCCACTGTATGAGATAACATCAGCAAAGTCCCCCCGGGGGGGGGGGGGGGGGGGGGCTCATCCCACAAATGACAGATAGCTTATTTCCAGGCTTGACCAGGAGACGATGAAAACACTTCTGGAATAACTCAAAATTAAATTTCTTTGCCTCCAAAAACAGCCCATGACACCTTAGTGGAATGAGCTGGAGCTCATTCCAACGAGGGGGTCATAAGCTTATGTTTTGAATGCTTTCGAGCTTGTTCCACTGAGGTTTCATGTTTTGGAATCATAAGTTGCTAAAATCTAAATTGACCTTTTTTGGGATAGTGCTGGCTGGAAATGCCATTTTGTTTGGAAAAGGATTCATCAAGTAGCGCTCCACTTTCCAGAACTCCCACGAGGACCCCATGTGTATAATACTTTTTATTCAAGAAATGTGCAAGCCAGAAAATAAGCAAACTGTTATCTGCAAAATGAGGTCCCAGAGGGTGAATTTAGTAATGCTACCCTGCAAAGCAGGGTCGCATCTCTAGATTTACCCTCTGTGAACCTCAATCTGAATCAGGGTCTCAAAACTGAACAGAAAGAGGTACCCAGAGGATAAATTGGCCCACTGTATGGGATAGCATCATCAAATTCACATGCTGGGGACCTCATTCTGCAAATGTCTGACTGCTTATTTTCAGGCCTGGAAATGTTCAAACAGCAGTGATTACCAATGAGGTACCATGGGATGGATTTTCCACCTGATGGATGTTAAAGATAAAAAGAGCTTACTGAGGGCATTAGTATCTTTCAGCTCAAAAACCGCTGGGCTGAACCAGTGGTACATGAGCTGAAAGTTTGAATGTGTTATTTGAAATTAAAATGATTTCCTCATGGTAATGCACCCTTCCTGGACTGTGTTAATACTTATAGTTAACGGAATGATTGTGGCTCTATAAAATTTTCAACATATGTGGCTTTATTGTGACAGGTAAAAGATATGTAGTCAAGCTAACACACAGCACAAGAGGATTGTTCATTCCAGTTCAAGGTGGCTTCAGCATTTATGGCTTTATCACAACACAAATGTAAACTCAAGTTTTGCCAATCATTCAAGCCTTCTGCAGTAAACCAGCACTGCCCAACTTCTAAGCCAGCTTGCTAGGAAAAAGTATCTCTTGAAATAATGTAACTGTCCAACTGTCTGAGAGAAAAGGCAGTAAGTTTGATACGGGTAAAATTAGCCCTTTGAAATCACGAGGCCTATTTTCAAGTCCAGGAACATGATACTTCATAATTCCATTGAGTGGGATGGCTACTTAAGTGGAGTAGACCAATCTAAATTTCTGATGTTCGCAACTGCCGACCTGTCTTGATTATTACACTGACGGTTCAAAAGTTCCGAACATCAAAGCTTTGAATGTACCTAAAAGACAGATGCTTCTAACAGCTTCTTGAGGTTTAACGTGGACGTTCTTGACCTTTTACCTTTAGAAAAAATAGTTTTTCATCAATTTTTTTTTTAATTATTAAACGTCTAAAACGGGGTAAAAATTACCGATTCTTCGACAACGAAAAATACTAATCGATTTCGGCATGACCGATCGACAATCGATTAATCATGACAGCTCTAAGTTTAAGAAAAAAATGCATACCTTTCAGTAACTTTATGAAAAAAAACAACACAAAACACTATTTCCCCATCACTTTTTACAATGCAATTAATTCTTTTTATCCATATTTATTTATTTATTGGCGTTTTAGGTCACATATTTCTGCACAATGGCTAATCATGACCACAACATGAGTATTAACTCAAGACCAGGGGTGAGTGTTAACTGGTAAAGTGCGGAGTTTTTTCTGACAACAAATCAAAGCTCATCATATACTGCTCTATTACATTAAACTGGATAGTGCCTTATAGGCACTATCCAATTAAATGTCAGAGCGCAAGGTATTGTACAAAAAATCTGATTCATATCGGGGAGAATAAAGGCTTCCTCAGGCAGAATGTAGCTACAGACAGTTATTGCCTGTCACTTTTAGTTAAGCCCAAAATAGGGCTTCCAGCACTCTACCAGTTAACTGGTAGAGTGCTGGAAGCCCTATTTTGGGCTTTACTAATGTTAATAAGCCATGTTGCCCATTTTAGAGAAGGTTTGCACCTCCCAAGCATTGGTGACTGGATCCTATTTTACTAGTAGAACAGGGCCTGTTTACAGCATTGAACAGGTACTGCTTCACTTCCCGGGATTCCCATGGTGACTTTTTATTCATAACCATCGAAAAACCATCCTGATACTATGCTATTCATGGGATGTATTGCATCAGTGATACCACCAAACCTTCCGCAGTAAACCAGCACTGCCCAACTTCTGAGCCAGCCTGATAGGAATCCAAATCTCCTGAAGAAATGATGTCATTGCCCATCAAATGATGAGAAATAGAAAGATGTCTTTCAATAACCACACCCAAATTTTAAACACACTGCACTCAGCACAAACAAAAAGCTTGTGCTTTACTTTAAATGTTGCATGTTATTACGAAAGTACTGAATAATTTTATTACATTAAGGAGGAAAGAAAATATACAAATTAAATTTTTGACAATTGGTGATAAAACGAGACGAAAAAAAATTATAAATACACATTAAAAATTTAAGTCTAGCTGATCTTTATTCTACTACTGTTTTTTACATTACCCTTTTCTAAAAATAATAATTCCGTCTAACCAAAGTCCTTACACTACGGCAAAATAAGATGAAGGACAATGGGCCTGTACAAACTGGGAAAATGACTGGTTCATTTGCCTAAAAAAAAGGGTAATCAATTCTTTGTTTGCCTCAATTACAATACAGTACAGTCGCCATGGATTGGTCGTAATCCACGCATGGGCAGTGATGTCCACGCATGCGTTTACCAGGTAATAAAAATCATCAGCAGCAAAATTTTAATTAATGAAGCACCGGGTTATACCGGGTGCTTCAGTAACCCTTTACCCAACGTAACGGTCAAAACCGGCCAGCACTATTCTCAAAAATCGCCAATTAATTTTCATTATTTTTTTCATTTTTTGTCTCAAAAACATAGGTTATGACCCCCCATTGGAACGAGCTCGTTGAGCTCGTTCCAACGAGGGGTCATAACCTATGTTTTTGAGACAAAAAATGAAAAAAATTAGTTATTCAAGAATTATTTTTGCAAGTGTCGTCTGTTTTTCAGGTTAGGTAAAGGGTTAATTAAATATTTGATGATTATTCTTATAATTAGTGTTTGGAATCTAATATTATTTTTGCGTCGGTGGAAATATTGCCCACCCGTGGAAAGTGACTGGTCCATGGTGGCTGTACTGTACCTCAGACACATACCGTAACAAGATAATTAGTGACAATTTCCCCTTCTATTCATTAACCCTTTACCAAAGAAACTGCCAAAAATGGCCAGCGTTATTCACAAAAAATTACCATTCAATTTTCATTATTTTTTCATTTTCTGTCTAAAAAACATAGCTTATGACCACTCATTGGAATGAGCTCATTGAGCTCGGTCCAGTGAGTGGTCATAAGCTATGTTTTTGATGCAAAAAATTAAAAGCTATTCAAGATTTTTGTGTGCAAGCGTCGCCTGCCTGTTGCAGATTTGTTTTTGTTGCAAAAAATGAGTTATTCAACAATTTTGTGTGCAAGTGTCACCTGTCTTTCGTGTTAGGTAAAGGTTTACCTCTCCTGGAACAAAGATTACAATTAATCAACCGTAGCAAGGATGTGATGTAATACACTGGTTGAAAGAGCTTCCTGAGCCCTTTCCACCATCATATTGCAGTTAAAACTAGAAGTCCTGTCATGAAATGTGCACAAATGGCATGTTGATATGCGTGTTAATGTACGCGTTATGGCCCAAGTAAAGCTATCAAATCCTGTACATATGGCCCGGAGGTCCATTGGCAGAAACATTGCATGTGTTTGCTATGAGTAACCAAGAGAGCCTGCCGTGGTTTGGATGTCATTCGATATGGCAATCGCGCGCAATTCCAACGCGCAATTAAGCCTAGATAAGCGCACTATTCGTGACAGGACTTCTAGTTTTAACTGTAAAACACATCACATTGGAGCAATGAACAAAGTTCATGAAATATCAACAATATTCTGCATCTCAACCTTTGCATCAACAATGGTGAAAGTATCAGTTTTACTTCCAATCTCTCCAGCTGAGCTGGGAGGTTTTGATTTTTCAGATTTTGTTTCAGGAAAAAAAACCTTGGTTTCAGTTTAGTTTTTTCTATGTGGCTTGCATATAAGGTAAATAACACTTTAGGCTCCTTAACTTGGAAAAAATCTGCAAAAAGCCCTGTCTGTATCTCTGTTGGCTTCAGTCTAACTTTCCTTTGATCATTCTTAGGGGTTCTAGGAGACCAGTTGGTGGTGAGCCCAATGAGTTAGAAAAACAAGGATACCAAATT
Source organism: Pictodentalium vernedei (assembly GCA_031216915.1). NCBI lineage: Eukaryota > Metazoa > Mollusca > Scaphopoda > Dentaliida > Dentaliidae > Pictodentalium > Pictodentalium vernedei. The sequence continues at coordinate 852,465,402 of CM062297.1, forward strand.
TCATTTAAATCCATCAACTTACTGCTGAGATATTGCTGCAGACAAAAGGATGGACAGACGGTTGGATGGATGGGCGGAGCAGTGACTACAAAATTTTTCATGAAGCATACACATAAATTATGGTAACAAATGAACAAAGATCATCTTATCTGTGTTGTGTTCTCATTATCACAATTCTTTGCTTTTTGACACTTCCATCGGATGAGACAATAAATGAGAAAATGTGACAACAGGAACCCAACATATTCACCCCTTTGTCAGAAAGACTATTAGACAAGAGTCAATAAGGGCTGCCCACTTGTACAATTCTCATCCAGTAAGACAGTTTGATCTGTTTATGCACAGACACGGTAAAACAGTTTGCAGGGGCCGCAGAACTGGGGGGTGGGGGGGGGGGGGGTGAAGGGAGGGGGTGGGGTGGGGGGGGGGGGGGGGGGGTTGGGGGCTGAGGGTTTTTTTAGCCCCACCACTTTTTTTTGCCGGCCCATGTATTTTTGTATGCATATATTTTAACACAACCAATGACTGGTGAAACAAGGGTCGGGTCCAGAGCCTCCCCCATATTTTTGCCAGCTATGTCTCTCTTGTACCGGTTCAGTTTCGATGGATTTCGGATCATTTTTTGCAGTAAGTGGCAACAAAAGCTCAAATGTATGCAGTCTGTTAAAAAATCGGTTCACTTTAATAGATTGTAATCTTACAGATATACAAGTACCAAATCCACCCCCAGACAAGATAATCCACAGACGGTATAATTGCTGTTAACATCTGGTAAAGCATACAGGTGAGGTCTATTTATCAGCTTTGGTCGTTATGACCAAAGCTGATAAATAGACCTCACCTGTATGCTTTACCGACTTTTTTTGAACGGCTCTCAAAGTGTGAAATCTTTCAAATACATCTCCTGAAAAATCTCAAAATATCCGCTCAGCTGCATGGAAATGGGGGTTTTGGGACCCTGGAATTTAAAATTTTCTTACCACAGGCCAAACCATGGTCAGCCCATAATCGTCCGATTCAGCCCCCTCACTTTGAAAATCGTTCCGCACCCCTGGTTTGCTCGTTTTTATAGGGCTTCTATCTCAGTTTTTTGGTGTGCTGCAAAAAAAATCCTTAAACTGGAAAATCAAATAAACTTCCAGCTTTATTCTTATTCTTTAGAAATTAGGAAAAGGATTTCCTGAAAAGTATTTTGCCTGAAAAGTACAGGTAACCTCTTTACAGGTTGTCTTAGTTTCCAATTTGTACAGGCCTTGGACAGACTATAAAATGAAACAACTTTTCTCTTTATCTTCAATTTTTCAGATTTACTGATGTAAGTTCTGGAATGCAGACACTGACTACTATTTTGGTTATGCAGAAAATATAATTTTTACAACAAGAATGTATTTTCCCCATTACAACTAAAAAAATCTACACAAAATACAAATCCGTATTAGGATAGCAACATGTGCAATCATTTGATTCATAAAGAAAATGTTTTTTAACCTGTGTTCAATTGGCATTAAGTTATTACACATGGTGATGTCGCAGTTCCTGATAATGGTAAGTGAATGATAATAAAGCAAGAGCCCAATGAAATACAATAGTCTAGATCATTTTTTGCCATGATGATATATTTATATAGGCCTACCAGGTGTTAACATAAAAAATAAAACAAAGAAACACACAGCTGAAACCAGGGACCGATCAGGACTATTTAAAATACGCTCTAGCCTCGGAGCCTATTTTTTCAATTCATGCGCCAGATTTCAATTTACGGAGTCACACTGCGGTTTGTAACACACACTGCAAGTATGTAATAGCTCTCATCATTTTCATTTAGTACACTATAGCAAACATTAATCTTCACTGTGGTTTCTGATCAAGTCTTGGCTGCCTATTTAGGCAGCCAAGACTTGATCAGAAACCACAGTGAAGATTAATGCTTGGTAATTAAGACTTGAAGTATTAACTTAAGCACTCTACAACAATGATAAATGATAATCATATATATAATACATGTAAGAGTGGTGTCTCTCTCGATTATCCATCAAAAGAATATCAAAATATGATCTGAGAAGTTACGCGCCAACTGAGAAGCCTATTTCGGAGATTTAAGAGCCAGGTCCTGATGTTTCAGAACCAAATACGCACTGGTTCATGCCCAGGTCGGTCCCTGGCTGAAACACTAGTGATCGACCGAAGTCCAGCATTCACATTCAAAATCAGCTAATAATGACTCGTCGGCAGTCGCCTTTCATTCAACATCAGTGGGCGCCGATGTTTTCTTTCGGACGTAGAAATAAACAGCGGGTTGTTGCTTGATGATGTAATTGATAAACACAGGGTAATTCATGAGGAATAGGGCACAATTGATCATTTAGAAGCACTGCATTTGTAACAAGAACACACAGACTGGGGTCAGTCACTCTATGACAGGTCCACTGCCCCCAAATTAATGCCAATATAACAAAATTATGTTAGCTAAAGGCCTGTGTCAGGGCAGATGAGTGAAAAACTAGAGGTACTGTGAGCAAACTCACAAAGTGATACCCCCCCCCCCCCCACCACGCCTGAAATGTATAAGTTAGATTATCTCCCCTTGGAAATGTCAGAACGGAATTATATTGCTTCATGCACATCTTCATATGGAGTTCTTCCATTGTGTAAAGTTTCATGAAAATTCTTCAGACGGTTTAGGAGGAGTTGCACTTACAAGGATGGACAGACGGTATAAGTTAAATTATCTCCCCTTGGAAATGTCCGAATGGAATTATATTGCTTCATGCACATCTTCATATGGAGTTCTTCCACTGGGTAAAGTTTCATGAAAATTCTTCTAACGGTTTAGGAGGAGTTGCGCTTACAAGGATGGACAGATGGTATAAGTTAGATTATCTCCCTTTGGAAATGTCAGAACGGAATTACATTGCTTCATGCACATCTTCATATGGAGTTCTTCCATTGTGTAAAGTTTCATGAAAATTCTTCAAACGGTTTAGGAGGAGTTGCGCTTACAAGGATGGACAGATGGAAAGGGTGATTCCTATCTACCCCCCCCCCCCCCCCCCCCCACAAGTTTGTTAGCGTGGGGGTATAATGACAATTTATTGATTGAAGTTGGTCAGTCTCGGAACCAATGGCTCTATCATGGCCACAATATAGATATGAATTCAAGTTTAACCAACGGTTTATACCTATTCTGCCCACTTTAAATTACTTTAAATTACGAGACTTTTTTTACTCATAAAGCACAACCTGTTTACCACAGTAAGCAAGCATGGCTCCACATCCCAGTATTTTCACGTATTAGGAAATGTAACCAAAAAATATGCTGTTTATTGGCTACCAGGCATCAACTTCTGCATCCAGGCCTGGCATTCATTTGGAGGGCAGGAGTGCTGCACGTCTACTGCATGCCTAGAAAAAAAAATGAGGGCGGCCATTTTTTGCACCCCTTGATTTTCTGGAATGCCTGACCTGTTTGGGTCTGCCTTTAATAACTACTATCATTTCGTCCCCTGAGTTCCAATGTGTTCTCTGTGCCTACCGGCACAGAGAACAAATTGGAACTCAGGGGACGATTTATCAATGTGGCACTGATTCCCAATAATTCATGACCCATTCTGCGGTGCATTTTGATACATTTTGAGTGTAGAAGACATAGACATAAGAATCGAATGCAACATTTTGAATAATAATAAGATTTTTCACTATGTAGCTGAATGTATTACAATTTTTCACTCACAAAATTAATACCTTGAAGTGAATATAACCAAAATAGCATACAAGTTTTTGCACTGAAAATTTCAGGTGCAAATGAACTCCCAGGCAATCTGAGGAGGGCAACTGTTTTGCACTCCTTGATTTTCTAGATTGCCAGTCCTGTGTATCTGTCCCCCCTCCCCCCCCCCCCCCCCCCCCCACAACACTGCAGAATCTCACGTTATAAAAGAAAATGTGAGAACATGGAGTCTTGGATGCTTTTTTTGACTGTTTTTCTTTATTTGCATTAAAAAAGTTTCATGATGTCACCCGATGTTATTACTAAAGGTACCTTTGAACTAATCGGCAGGCTCAGTGATAATGAATGAGTCAACTGTCCAACAGCAAAAAAAATGAAAAGATGACTATTCAACACCTGGATAGTGTGTAATGGTGAAATGGGAATATCTCCATAATAACGTTTGAATAGATGTCAGGACATCCCAACTGTTCAAAATTACAGTTAAAACTATAAGTCCTGTCATGAAATGCGCACAAATAGCACGTTGAAAAGCGCATTAATGTGCACGTTATGGCCCAAGTAAAGCTATCAAATTCTGTACATATGGCATGTGCACAAGCAATGTTTCAGCCAATGGACCTCTGGGTAACCCGGAGGTCCATTGGCAGAAACATTGCATGTGTTTGCTAGGAGTAACAAGGAGAACCTGTCGTGTTTTGGATGCCATTCGATATGGCAATTGCACGCAATTCCAATGCGCAATTTAGCCTAGATAAGCGCACTATTCGTGACAGGACTTCTAGTTTTAACTGTATAGATTACATAAAAAAAAATAGTAACTGTTTTTTAATTCATACAATATTCTGAAAATGCAAATTTGCACAGTTCATTTGTTGCATTAATTATCCGATATTTAATGCAACAAAACGTCAACGAAAATATGGATAAAACTCAAAAAGCAACCAGCCCTCAAATAAACTGACTGCCCACTTTGACTTGTCCTTGTTTTTTTTTTTGCAAATCTTGATTTTGATTGCTAGTATTTGCTGTGCCTCATCAGATATTGGGTCAGCAAACTGCAAAGTGACACTGGCAATTGACTCACTGGTTACCACCTTCTCATCCCAACAGTTTTCGACATCCCTCGACTGTAGCGACTCGGCATCCAAAATGTTGGAAAATATCGTACTCAATGTCAAAATGTGGATTATTTTCTTCCAACTCTTTCTCTGAGTCCAGTATTTTGTTCAAAACACTATCAGTGTCACTGCCACTCGTATTAACTGACACAAAATTACTTCGGGTCAGAAATAAATCGTTGTCGCTGGATATATTTGCGGTTGGTTCGGGTGTGATTAAATCGTAATATGAGACTTGTAGAACAAATTATAAATCAAAACACCTCTAGGAAATCTGCGAATCATTGCAGATCACGGGTGGGTTATCGATTTTGAAAGAGCAGCACATTGGACAGCCACTATTGTTTTCTCATCTTTTCAACTATCCAACTGTTGGATAGTTGAAAGGATTCTGTCCGCAGTGGGGGTTGCAACAGGGGGTATTTTTTAAATAAGATAAAGAACTCATCTTCGTTGAATCATCTCTAAACGATTCAACCCAAGACTCGTTCTTTATCCATTACATATTTTATATTTGAAATCTCGACCAATGGGTGAATGGAATGACCAGACCGTGATATGACTGAAGAAGAGACTGCTTTTCTGATTATAGTACTCTTCATGTACAACTACAGTACGTGGTGAGTGGATTGTAACTAAATCACCCACAGGGTGGAGTTATCACCCAAGCTATAACTTTCAAAATTTTGTACATATCGACAAAATCATAAGCAATGTTTCAGCCAATGGATCTCCGGGTTTAACCCAGAGGTCCATTGGCTGATACTTTGCTTGTACTGGTTATGCTTTGCAACAAATTTGCTATTATTGCTTGGGTGGAATCTCCACTCTGCAGGTGATTTAGTGATAATACACTCTCCAAGTACTGTACATGTAGCCGACAAACCAAATGTGACTGAGTGCAAAATCACCTTGCGTATGCTGGGTGAAATTTAACAAGGTAAGAATTGCAAGGTGATGAGTAATGTCTGCTCAAGTCAAAATGAAATTTTATCATGCAGTGTTACGATTCATGTGAAAAAAAAATGATCATTAGGTAACCAGACAAAAATATTTCATTTTACTATCAGTGCATTTTAAGAACCAATGCTGTACAATCACTAAGACAAAAGCTTCATATGGGTATTTACAACTTATTTTGCAAGACACTGGATATGAGTTAAGTTGAGGTGATCCGATCTATAAATGGTGCTTAAAAATACAAACGAATATAAATTAGGGTACTGCAAAGCTTCAAATTCAATTCCATTTGAAAATGTCTCGATTCAATTTGGGCTGTGCCGAATTGAAAAATTCGAATTCTGGTTCTCAAAATCATACCAAAGGTCTCTTGTTGAACTCTTCTTCTACCATTGGGTTTCCTGTACAGGAGACTCGATGATAGACGAACAGTCCAAAGAGGCTCCACGTCCGAAGCTACTTCAATCCCGTCCTGGGCTATTCCACATTTTTTAATAATTTACCCCAAAAACAACAGATCAGACGAGTTGCTGTTGAAAACAATACTTCAGTGGAGACTGGCAAAATTTACGATTGTAATAATGTGTAGTATCTTCAACTTCAAGAACAATAATATTTGATTCAGGATTCGATTCAGTTCAAAATTCTCTGCCTAATGCAAATGGGAAATCGATTCGATTCTAAATTTGCGATTCACAGGTCCCTAATATAAATTTAAAAAAAAACATTTTTGAACCCTTAACTGGTAGAGTGCTGGAAGTCCGTATTTGGGCTTTAATCTGAAGTGCAGATTCTACAACTTAAAAGCTTCAAATTCAGTGTCTATGCTTCATATTATCTTTGAAGTGATATTATTTAGTCTGTTAAGATTTGTCTTGTTACAATTTATAGGAGAGTGCCCACAGGCACTCTCCTATAAATTGTAACAATGCAAAGACTTGTGAATAAATGTTGGCGGCCAAAAATAAGTTAGCACTCTACCAGTTAAAGGTTTATTTCAGACTTTTATGACCCCTGAACAGGTACCATTTATATGCCATCATGAGGAGGTTCTGCAGACAATAAACTTTATTAGCATTTCCCATATTGATGATGCCCCCCCCCCCCCCCCCCACCTTCATGTGATGTTTATTAACAATACTTTAATTAAATTAATGTATTTAGAATGTGAGTCTTTCATAATGGCATTTCCTAGTTTCACCAATTCCAAAGCAATGAAAATATTTAACTTGTTTTAGACTATTTTTTCTATGTGTTCCTGAATACCTAAAGTTCCGTTTTCAACTTGAATTTACAGTTAAAACTAGAAGTCCTGTCATGAAATGCACACAAATAGCATGTTGATCTGTGCGTTAATCTACGCGTTATAACCATAGTAAGGCTATCAAATTCTGTACATATGGCCTGTGCACAAGCAATGTTTCAGCCAATGGACCTCCGGGTAATTCGGAGGTCCATTTGCAGAAACATTGGCCGTGTTTGCTATGAGTGACCAGAAGAACCTGCCTTGCTTTGGATGTCATTCGATATGGCAATTGCGTGCAATTCCGACGCGCAATTAAGACTAGATAAGTGCACAGTTCGTGACAGGACTTCTAGTCTTAACTGTACCATATTAATGTTTCAAATGAAACTTACTACAAAAGTTAATTTTAACACGGATGGTTACTTTGAAATCTCAGATTTACCCTAAAACCCTATTATTAACATTTCAATTGAAACTTACTAAAGATGTTGTAATTTTAACACAAATGATTACACACATAATACAGCAATATCAATTTATTTAACATTTGAGTCGAGTTCACATCAGCCATTTTCTGACAGAACTGGCGCACTCCGAACGTTCCACGGCTGATTTTGTGAGGTGTGTGTGTGGAGGGAGGGGGTGGGGGGGGGGGGGGGCAAGGGTTGGGGGCACATGATTAAAAAGGGAAATGCTGATCTCCTCAGTAGACAAATCACCTAGTCAGTAACTTTTACTCAAGTCTTGGCTGCCAAGACTTGACTAGAAATCACTGCTTAGCCACTGTAGGTACAGAGACTGTGGGCTGGTGGGAATTCAGGACACTTGTCCACACCCCAATAAATTAACCCTTTTTGCCCTGGACAATTTTCCACTATTCAGAGGCTTTGCAGTGGTTTGTAGCAAAGTCTTGCCTGCCTTTAAAAGGCCGCTAAGACTTCATTAGAAACTACTGACAATCGCTTGCTCCTTGAACTGTTGACAGTTCAACATTACAGTTAAAACTAGAAGTACTGTCATGAAATGAGCACAAATAGCATGTCGATCTGCACGTTAATATATGTGTTATGACTCTAGTAAGGATATCAAATTCTGTACATATGGCCTGTGCACAAGCAATGTTTCAGCCAATGAAAAACCTGGAGGTTCATTGGCAGAAACATTGCCTGTGTTTGCTATGAGTAACCAGGAGAACCTGCCATGCTTTGGATGCCATTCGATATGGCAATTGCACGCAATTCCTACACGCAATTAAGCCAAGATAAGTGCACAGTTCATGATGGGACTTCTAGTTTTAACTGTATATAGTGACAAAAACAGCAGCTTCATGGAAAAAAAAAAGAAAAGTAAGTAATAAAACATTATTGAAATACAAACACAAATTTGTTTCTTTCTTGACTTCCACCAGTACAGCAGGCAAACCTGAGCTGGACTTGGATGTTTGACTGCCATTCATTAACCCTTTACCCAACAAGCATGATATCCAGATTTAATATTTTAATTACATGTTTTTCAAAGTTTTCAAAACCATACCATATGCGATATTTTGAAAACTATTTTTTTTTTTTCAACTACTCAATTTGTAACTTACGTGAGTAGATTTTTAATTTTTTTCTTAGGGTTTAATGACACTTTAATAGCCAAGGTCATACTGTGTCGGTAACAGCTTTACGGGTGGAGGAAGCCAGAGTACCCGGAGAGAACCACCGAGCAATGACAAGCAGGTGCCAGCTAGCCAGCATTGTAACTCTGCACTGCAGCACAGCAGGGTTAGATTGGTTGAAGACATGCACACCATCTATGTGCACCATCTATATGCAGTACGCCTTAGTACACAGTGTCATTGTGCCCCATGTGGACAATTGGGGTAAGTGTCTTGCCCAAGGACACAATGTGGGAGCCTGAATCGATCACTCAGATGGTCACCCATCCAAGGACTAATTGGGCTCAACATTGCTTAACTTTGGTGATCTGACGAGTACCGGTTACCGCACCTCCGCGTGGGTAGATACGGTGCATTTGTTAGGTAAAAGGTTATAATAGCTGGAATAAGCTGAAATTCTAAAAATTTAATACAAACATTTGAGAAAATTACATTTCTTCTAAAAAATGAAAGAAGAGAGTTAAAATATCAACTGGCCGACATTTTACATGAAAATGGTCAGTCTCCAGGAGAATTTTCATGTAAATCTATACACAATAAAATTTCAACCTTTTGGTCATGAATTAGCTGATATTAGCAAATGTGATGACCATCCCCTTCCCCCCCCTCCCCCCCCCCCCCCCCACCATCCCTGTGCACTAAAGAAATCATACTAGAATTGCTCTTAGTGGAGGCATTTGTACAGTACCAGCTGCAAATGCCTTCCAACAACTCATCACAGATTACTGTCCTACAGTACAGTCAATGTGGACTGGTCAAAATTCACACATGGGCAGTGATGTCAATGCATGTGTTTACCAGGTAATAAAAATCATCATCAGCAAAATTTTAATTAATGAAGCACCAAGTTGTACCCGATGCTTCATTAATTAAATTTTTGATGATCTTTCCCATATTTATGGTTTGCAATCTAATAGTGTGTCTTGGAAATACTGCCCACTCCATGGAAAGTGACCAGTCCATGGCGGCTGTACTGTATGCTAGCACAGGTTTTCATTGGTCTCCAGTTTCACTGCAGTTGTATTTCACACTTCACACAATGCAAGTTATACATTCAGCAACCTTATGGAGTGCATCCACCAGGCTTTGACAAATTAAGAAATTAAGGCAATATGAAAATGGGTACCTTAATTTTTTTTCAAAAATCACCTTTCCGATTTTTTGAGCATTAGAAAGGAAGAATAATACTGAAGATTTACCAATGTTCCTGAAAAGGCCAAGCTGACCAACCTACAATACTGCTGACAGCTCATTCCAACAGTGCTTTGCATCAAGCACTTCATCAGCCAAGTCAAAGAACATTACTCCAAGCTGCTGAATAATAGTGACACCATAATACATATTATCGCTACAGTAAAGTGATCTGAGGCGTAGTATCACGTTCAAGTTATCGGATCAAATGAGCTCCCGCAGATCACTTCACTGTCGCGATTAAAGGTTTATTATATGACTTATAGTTCAACAGCGCATGCCAATGCTAGCATTAACAATTCTCCCAACCTTTTTGGGGTAAATTGGATTGAAGTAAAAAAAGAATTATTTTTGTTTACACTTATTTTTGAAACAGGTCCACACTTCCACCGATGTGCATGAATACGATAAAAAAAATATGAATACAATAAAAAAAAAAACGGATCTCCGTTCGCGTGCACCCATTCCAGCTCAGAGTACAGTACTCTCTGCGACCGGAACAGCTAATTATGCAAATTCAAACGCACCCGTAAATAGTCTGTCATACTACAGTGATACGGAATCAGATTCCACATTGTGGATTTTCCAGGGACCAGGAAAATATCGTCTAACAGTACATGTAGTGATATTTAGTGGTTAAATTACATAATCATATAATAAATAGTGATATCAGGCATTTTCAGTTAACTCTTCACTTTACGGATCGGCAATATCTGCCTAAAAACTTTACAATTCAGCTGATGAGGAAATAAAAAAAAAATTCCAAAAATGTCATCAAAAGCATATCATGTAACCCCCTCATTGGAACAAGCATGAAAAGCACATTCCAGTGAGGGGTCAAATTATATGGTTTTGTTGAAATTTTTTTTAAAATATATTTTTTGCAACTGCTTAATTTGTAAATTACGTTAAAGAGTTAACAGGCATATTCAGTTATTTATTTATTTACTGGTGTTTAAGGTCACATACTTATGCACAATGGCTAATCGTGACCGTAACAGGTTTACGGGTGGAGGAAGCCAGAGTACCCAGAGAGAACCACCGAGCATCGACAAGCAACTGTCAGCTCAACATTCTAACTCTGTTCAAGCTCCGCTCAAGCTGGGTTACAGCAGATGAAGACATGTGCACCATCGACGTGCAGTACGCCTTAGTATGTGGAGTCATCGTGCCCCAATGTGGGCAACCGGGATCAAGTGCCTTGCCCAAGGACACAACGTGGATCGTTCTGGACGGGGATCGAACTCGGGACCTCTAGCATAGAAGTCCAACAGTCTACCACTGAGCCACCGTGCTCGCATATTCAGTTAGAAGGAATTTGTCATTTCCCTCAATTCTGATGCTAAACTCAGCATTTATTCTTATTTTCTTGTTTGATAGAATTTATGGAGCTCTGTAAAACAAGATATAATAGACTAAATAGGCCTGGCATTCTTAAAAATGCAGGAGGGGCTAAAAATCACTCCCCTCGTATGATCTAGTGGAGCGATTAGCTCTCCTCAGGCTTACCAAAGCTATATTTGGCAGCATGAAGTGTTACTATTAACGAATTCTGTCTAGTGGGCTTTGTATATTTTATTTGGTGTTACTAACAAGGTAGTTTCTGTGAGACGGCTACACTGCCCCTCCCACACCTCTGGGCCTTGGCAAGGCCCAGAGGTGTGGGAGGGGTAGTGTGGCCTTCTTACTGAGATCACTAACATAGCAGAGGTCTTAAAAGATGTGGGTTTTAAGAATAGGCTGTTATGGTAATCATTATATTCTAAGGCAAGGAGGGCTAGTTTTCGCCCTCAATTTTTTTAAGGCGAGCAGTAGGTGAGCGAATAAATCGCTCTCCTGAAAATGCCAGGCCTGACTAAATACTTACAGCTGATGTACTGAGGTGATATACAGTACAGCCGCCATTGTCTGATCTAAATCCACCTGTGGGCAGTTCAGCCAATGGGGAATTTTGTCAATCACTGATCAATAGTTTTCAGAAAATGTTTATTGAAAGAAGCACCAGGTTGTATCTGGTGCTTCATTCAATGAAAGTTTGATGGCGATTGGATTTTTTGTCGGAGATTCACGGTTAATGCATGCTTGGAAATACGCCCAAGCGTAGATTTTGACCTTTCCATGGTGACTGTACTGAGCTCTACAAACATAGTTTTTTTTAAAATTTGATAAAACACTTAAGTAAAATAATGAACTTTGATATCCTATGCATTGGATAAAGGGTTAAAATTAATTACTGAGATGGAATTTTCACTTGTGTCTCATTTCCAGATCATATTGATGGTCCACATTTTTTTTTAAAATTAATAATAGAATCATCAGTATTATTTGGCAGGTAAGAGTAAGGTGTAAAAGAAAATCCCCAAATATGTGCATTTTCTCAACCAGACCGAACACTAAGAAAGAAAACCCCCAAAAACCAAAACAGACTGCATCAATTTTATGCATATTTTAGAAACCAGTCTGGTTTGTTCTCAACATATGGCCACTCCAATTTCATTGCTTCTCAAGTTGTTGCTAAAGCAACCTGGAATTGTTGTGCTTCAAGAGTTTGAAGTGCCAATACACCGATTCTTAAAATTTGATCACGTCCAACTTGAGTTCCGTTAGGGGGAAATGAACATATTTTAAGTCATCATCATTTTTATGTAGACTGTGGTTCTGAAGACTTAACAAAGACAAGTTAGCATACTTTCTTGTTGTCTGAAGTCCATAAAAATAGGTAAATGAAAAATCGGGCGCCTTATTTTTTTCGAAGGCAAAATAATCATCAGGGATTCTTTTGGGTGTCTACAGGGGCCGAATATGGGCCCCTTTCCCAATGGCATTTGGGCATGATTTTTCCCAATACCCAACCCAAAATTTCCCAATCTCAGTTCCCAGTGAAAACCTTAGAAAAACCCAAAATGCAGATCACTTCAAGAAAGCTCTGAAAACCTATCTCTTTCAAGCAGCCTTCGGCCGCTGATTATAACACTGTTACCGTCACCTATGTTTTCAGTGCTTTTGAGCAGCGTTTCGCTTGGAAAAGTGCTATATAAATAAATTATTATTATTATTATTATTAAAATTTAATGCACAATTGAACTGTATCTTAAAATTTAAATTGCTTACCTAACAACATAAAGTGTCTGAATTCAAAAGTAAATTACAAGTTCTTCTTTAATAGTACAGTAGAATCCTCTTAATTGAATATCCATTTTGCCAGTGAAAATTATTCAATTAACAGGAGTATACAATTAACAGAGATTTGGTCAGTTTCCCCGTGTTCTGGAGGCAAACTGAGCATTTATTCTATTATATCTTGTTTGACAGAGCTCATAGAGCTCTGTCAAACAAGATATAATAAAATAAATGCCTGTATTGGATGTAGTGAGGCCAAAAAGGTTGATAAATAAGGGGAATTTGGTGCGTGTCACAGTAATGTTTTCGACATATTACAAAAATTTATATACAATTAATAGGGGTTTACTCTACAACCCATATGCAATTAACAGATCAAATTTGTACTGAAGGTATGGTAAATGTTTTTGTGTTTGAAAATTTTATTCAATTAACAGGGATATACAATTAAGAGATATCCAATTAAGTGGGCTCCACTGTGTAAGTATAATTTTATAAAGGCTACAGAGACAGAGGTGAGCAAGATTCCATGGGTGAATTTTTGTGATAAAACTTACTAGTAGTATACATGTACATGCAGTTGGTTAGGTATCGGCTTTAATATTCTCCGTTCCATTTGTATGTAAAATTTGTATGTTTCATCAACCCCAAAACAAATTCCTCCAATTTGTGCCCCCATGATGCAAATTTTCCCAATGTCAAAGAGGACAGAAGAATCCCTGATCGTTTGCCCAATTTGTTCAGGCCTGATACACCCATACTCTTACCTGCTAGTTCAACTGGTTGAGTGCTAGAAGCCACTATCAGGGCTCTACTGAAAAGTGCTGAAAGCCACTATAGTGGCTTTACACTGTTTGCACTAATTTGTTGTTGCTTCCGCCTTGGAAGAAAAATATTAATAAAAAATTGTTTTGTTACAATTTATTGGAGAGTGCCAACTGGCACTCTCCAATAAATTGTAACAAAGCAATTATCTATGAGCAACACCTTGCTAAAATAAGGGTCCTTTTGTAGTAGTGTGATATCCTTGAAAAAAAAATACTCGCATTACAAATGAAACTTGAGCAGCCGACAACTGAAGCTAATCAAGTTTCCACTGGACTACCAAGTAATAACACTCAAGCTGCCAAATACTGAATGGGCTAAACTTGTTCATATATGGAATAACAAAAAAATCAACATTTCTGAAAAAAATCCTGGATATTGCTGGATATTGTCAAAATAAATTACACAGGATGTGATTGCACAACGTCTGATGGCATGCTAAATTTACTGTGGCTAGCAGAATTTGGTCACATGGGTTTGCCTTTATTGGAGGATGCCTACAATCTTTTCTTCCAAAACACAACTTTGACTCCTCATTGGAACAAGGTCATTAACCCTCTACCTAACAAATTGGAAGCATCTGCAAATGTGTTTACAAACTGAGTAGTTGAAAATTAATTTTTACAAAATATCGAGTTCGTTCCAATGAGGGGTCATCTGATATGGTTTTCTTGGAATTTTTTTTAAAAAATTGAAAAAATAATATTTAAAATGATAAATTTTGATATCCTGTGTACTGGGTAAAGGGTTAACTCCTTACATGCTGCTGGTGGATATTCCCGCCCAGGAGAGAATTTCTTTTGCCAAAGAAATATGTATAATTTGGGTACATTTCATCAAATTTACCCCTCTGAATCGAATGAATTTTTGCACAACTGATTTCTCAAGTTAAATTTAGACAAATTTTTCATCAAATCAAGTCATGGCTGCCACACAGCAGCCATGACTAGAGTTTATGAAAAATATCTTGATATAATAGGCTGCTCAGCCACACGTCCCCTGAAAAAAAAATAAAATAAATTTTTAAGTCGAAAAAGGGACATAACTCTGGCAAAAAATGTCGGACGAAACCCCGATTTGAACTTGACCAGCATTTTATGTTAATACACCTCCACAACAAATTGTATTGATTCGGTCAATTACAGCTTACAGTTGAAACTAAAAGTCCTGTCCTGAAATGCGCACAAATAGCATGCCAATATGTGCGTTAATCTACTCAATATGACCATAGTAAGGCTATCAAATTTGGTACATATGGCCTGTGCATAAGCAATGTTTCAGCCAATGGACCTCCGGGTAACCCGGAGGTCCATTGGCTGAAACATTGCCTGTGTTTGCTATAAGTAACCAGGAGAACCTGCCGTGCTTTGGATGCTATTCGATTTGGCAATTGCGCGCAATTCCTACGCGCAATTAAGCCTAGATAAGCGCACAATTAGTGACAGGACTTCTAGTTTTAACTGTAAGTTATTGGTTGCAAACTAAAAAGAGTTTTGAAAGTTGCAAAAAGGGCATATCTCTTATCAAAATTGTCGGACCGCACACCGATTCGAACTTGACCTGTATTTTATGTTGATACACCTACATACCAAATTTCATTTGATTTGGTCAACTATAACTCAAGTTATCATTGGGAAACCAAAGTGAGAAGGACACAGATGGCCGGACACCGGCTATTTTAGGGGACAGGGGACAAATATTCAGCGGGTTAAGAGTTAGATCTAACCAATGAGGGTCATAAGCTATTCATTATTCAATATTTTTGCAAGTGTTGTCTTTCAGTCATGAGAGGTAATGGGTTATTAGCTTAATTTATTACTATTTTCCTTTGAACTTCCGATATTGTTTGCCAACAATATACAGTACATGGAGAGTGTATTATCACTAAATCACCCGCAGAGTGGAGATTCCACCCAAACCATAATTGCAAATTTGTTGCAAAGAATAACAAGCACAAGCAAAGTTTCAGTCAATGGACCTCCAGGTTAAACCCGGGGGTCCATTGGCTGAAACATTGCTTGTGATTTTAGTCAATATATATAAAATTTGAAAGTTATAGTTTGGGTGGTAATTCCATTCCGCGGGTGATTTAGTTACAATCCACTCTAGGGATCTGCGAATCACAAATTTCTTTTCGAATCGAATCTCAAATCGAATTGTGTCTCTGATATCGACATCGAATCGAATCCCAAATCGAATCTTAAAAGACAAGTTATTTCATATTGCATCAAACGGAAGTTATGGAACACTGTGATGACCCTCAGGCGACGGAGTGAACACCTTAAACACCAATAACTAAATATTCTCTGTAGCACCGTCGCTGAAAAAGCTAGGCTTATTGTCCATAGTTTTAGTTTTTGAAGGCCTAACTTGTTACTATTCACGTTCTTAAGAACGTGAATAGTAACAAGTTAAGCCTTCAAAAACCAAAACTATGGATCATGTTCTGGGCCAAATTCACACCTTACCTAACAATTAAACATTGTCAATTACTCAAATAAATAGGAATTGAGCCTACATGAATGAATTTTCTAATGACAGTTTTATCCTATTTTTGTTGGAAATGTAACAAATTGAAGTTAGTACGAGAGATTCGAAAAAATCGAATCCTGAGACTGATTCAGGATCGATCTCGAAGCATACGCTTGGTATCGATATCAAATCGAATCTCGAATATTCGCAGGACCCTAATCCACTCTCCACGTTCTGTATATGTATTGTTGGCAACATTCCTGTTTTTTTAAAAACCAATAGTATTGCTGATGCTATTGATTTTGATACTGGCATCCACATGGTAGTACATGCTGTGACATGGGTTCCGTTCCTGCATTGCGGAAAAGACAGCTTTTACCCCAAGTTCAACTTCAACAGGCCTGAAAATAAGCCGTCTGACATTTGCAGAATGAGGTCCCCAGAGGGTGAATTTGATCATGCTATCCTATACAGTGGGCCTTTTTATTCTCTGGGTACCTCTTTCTGTTTAGTTTTGAGACCCTGATTCAGATTGAGGTTCACTGAGGGTAAATTTAGTGATGCTACCCTGCTATGCAGGGTAGCATCACTAAATTCACCTCTGGGGACCTCATTTTGCAGATAATAATCTGCTTATTTTCTGCCTTGAGGACAAGTCTTGTATATTTGAAGTACATAATATTAAACCCCTGTACACTGATGTCTAAACCACAAAATTTCTAGCATCTCTAAATTCACCCTCTGGGGACCTCATTTTGCAGATGTCAGTCTGCTTATTTTCTGGCTTGAACTTCAAGCCCCCCCCCCCCCCCCCCCCCCAAATTCCCAATCTCTATTATGTACTGCACTGTTTGGTTACTAGCATCTGAGCTCATACTCTAACATAAATACATCCCTAACTTTACAAATGTGAGTTGCCAAGTGGTCCCTCCGAGTCTAAGCACACCCTCCTACTTTTAAGTTTTAGATTACGGACTATTTGAATATTTTGTCTCAGGTACTGGTAATTATGACAAAAATAGTTAAGTAGTAATCTGATGAGCCAACAACTAACCTTACCAAATACATAAAAAACTAGAGTACCCTGGTTCCATGGCTTGGCAATAAAAAAAAAATGCTGATAGATCAGATAGGATCATCGATCCAATGTCAAGTTGTGACAGCACAAAAGTGGGTTTAATCATTATCAACTTATCGTTCGGAAACCAATTGTTTACAATTTACTATGTGAAGGATTCACTGTGACCTTGACCTTTGACCTAGTGATTCCAAAATAAATAGGGCTCTTTCTTGCACCAATGCCAACCTACCTATGAAGCTTCCTTAACGTAGGTGGAACCATTGTCAAATTATCATCTGGAAACCAATTATTTGCAATTTATTATCATCAAGGTCACTGTGACCTTGGCCTTTGACCTAGTGAGTCCAAAATAAATAGTGGTCTTCCACCCACCTAGGCCAACCTACCTATGAAGTTTCATGAATGTGGGTCAAACCATTATCAAGTTATCATCTGGAAACCAACTGTTTACGATTTACTATGTTGAAGGTCACTGTGACCTTGACCTTTCACCTAGAGAGTCCAAAATAAATAGGGTTCTTCCTCTCGCTAATGCCAACCCATCTATGAAGTTTCATGAACATGGGTCGAACCATTATCAAGTTATCATCCAGAAACCAATTGTTTTGACTTACTATGTTCAGGGTCACTGTGACCTTGACCTTTGATCTAGTGAGTCCAAAATAAATAGGGTTCTTCCTCCCACAAAGGCCAACCTATATCTGAAGTTTCATGAATGTGGGTTGAACCGTAGTCAAGTTATCATCTGGAAACCAATTGTTTACAATTTATTATGTTCAAGGTCACTGCGACCTTGACCTTTTACCAAGCAAGTCCAAAATTAATAGGGTTCTTCCTTTCACCAATACCAACCTACCTGTGAAGTTTCATGAACATGGGTTGAACCATTATCAAGTTATCATCCGGAAACCAATTGTTTATGCCCGCCCGCCATTCATCAAACTATAATTTGAGTTTGACTTCGTCACAACTTGACTAATAAATACATAAGTGATCGAGACATGCTCTTGCAGTTCATGATTCGACTTACACCTAGCAATTTTCAAATCGATCTGCCCAAACAAAAAAATTCACAGAAGATGATTTCGAAGAATGACTGGTGCACATGAAGGGAGTTTTGTCAATCAAAATGAAATCACTCTTAACTTTTTACCCAACGTAACGGCCAAAACCGGCCAGCACTATTCACAAAAATCGCCAATTAATTTTCATTATTTTTTTCATTTTTTGTCTCAAACACATAGGTTATGACCCCTCTTTGGAACGAGCTCGTTGAGATCGTAGCAATGAGAGGTCACAGCCTATGTTTTTGAGACAAAAATGAAAAATATTAGTTATTCAAGAATTTTTTTTGTAAGTGTCGTCTGCTTTTCAGGTTAGTAAAGGGTTAATTAAAATGGTTGTTAATTTTATCATTTTGCATGAGCAATGGTGATAATTAGTGTATTGTTATGCTGTTTATCTGCAGTTTAACCATTTTTGAATTAGAATGTTGGATGAGCACATGAAAGATCAGAAAAAATATTGAATCTCACCATGCAAACCAAGTTTCGGTGATTGGATCACACCTGGGAGATCTTTCTTTGCAAACCGCGATGCAAAACCAAACAAACAATACCCCGTTTGATGATGAAAGTTTTTGAAAAATTTTTTAAAATTTTAAAATAAAAAATTCTGATATCGTGTGCACTGGACAAAGGCTTAAGATTACTTTCAGTAGCTACAACAATATCACAACCACCCCCAACACATTTATAACGTCAAGTTTAGCCAGCCATTTATAACTACTACAGTTAAAAGTAGAAGTCCTGTCACAAACTGTGCGCTTATCTAGGCTTAATTGCGAGTATGAATTGAGCGCAGTTGTCATATCGAATGGCATCCAAAACAAGGCAGGTTCTTCTGGTTACTCATAGAAAACACAGGAAATGTTTCTGCCAATGGACCTCCGGGTTACCCGGAGGTCCATTGGCTGAAACACTGCTTGTGCACAGGCCATATGTACAGAATTTGAAGCATTACTATGGTAATAACGCATAAATTAACGCGCAGATCGACGTGCTATTTGCACGCATTTCATGACAGGACTTCTAGTTTTAACTGTATGCTGCCAACCTTTTTGGAGTCAAGCCCCAGGCATTGGTTCTTGGATTCCTATCTACTTAAAGTGATCAAATCTGGAAATTTGTGCGTTTAATTATGTTCAAACACAAATGAGAGACATGGGTTATTGAGACACCTCTTGGATATATTTACTTATTACATGCCTGTCCTATGAAATCTCCATCTACAGCAACACTAAACCATGCGGAAAATGAAAATCTGTTCCGCACACATGCCGAACGGAAATTGTTGACTATTTTTAAATAGAAGCCAAATTTCACTGAAATTTTCTACAAATCGAGCAACGCAATTACAATTTGAATCGCTTGCGAAAGTGAAAAATAGTAACACAGGTTCCCCCTGCAAATTTGGTTGGCTATACAATGTGTTCTTTTAGTTGATAGTTCGTCACCTGAGTTCCAATGTGTTCTATGTGTCCTTCTAATAATTGCATTTACAGACGTGAAGGCATGTAATAAACACAGAATGAGACACGCATGTGAATGGGTTAATCGATATGGCACTTGTGCCATCGCGGAAGGATAAAACTCGAGGCTTGTGGCCTCTTGTTTTATCCTTCCACGCTGGCACTTGGGCCATATCAATTAACCCATTCACAGACGTGCGTCGTTCTGTGTTTGTGCCTGTGCCTCCAAAATGGTCATAAAATTAGGTGTTATCCTCAGTATCTCAGCACTGAAGAAAATCTTGGTATTATAAGACTACCACAAATTATCCCTGCAATACTGCAGTAAATGATCAGTTTTTATTTGTTGGAGTTTTATGACACTTTCAACACCCAATGTCACTTCGTGTGAGTTTTATAGGTGGAGGAAGCCAGAGTACCTGCAGAGAACCACCAAGCAACTGTCTGACTCCACCTCAGTACATGGCATCACCGTGCCCTCATGTGGGCAATCAGGTCTGACTCCACCTCAGTACATGGCATCACCGTGCCCTCATGTGGGCAATCAGGATGAAATGCCTTGCAAATGGACACAACATAGTTACTCCTGGCGAGGATCAAACCATTCTGGCTTGTTTGAAAATGAGTATCTACTTTTACAAATCCACATCATGCCCATCTCAACTGAGCCTCTCATGTCACTGATGTTCATACAGTTCAGGGACCGATCAGGACTATTTAAAATACGCTCTAGCCTCGGAGCCTATTTTTTCAATTCATGCGCCAGATTTCAATTTACGGAGTCACACTGCTGTTTGTAACACACACTGCAAGTATGTAATAACTCTCATCATTTTCATTTAGTACACTACAGCAAACATTAATCTTCACTGTGGTTTCTGATCAAGTCTTGGCTGCCTATTTAGGCAGCCAAGACTTGATCAGAAACCACAGTGAAGATTAATGCTTGGTAATTAAGACTTGAAGTATTAACTTAAGCACTCTACAACAATGATAAATGATAATCATATATATAATACATGTAAGAGTGTCTCTCTCGATTATCCATCGAAAGAATATCAAAATATGATCTGAGAAGTTACGCGCCAACTGAGAAGCCTATTTCTGAGATTTAAGAGCCAGGTCCTGATGTTTCAGAACCAAATGCGCACTGGCGCACGCCCAGGTCGGTCCCTGCAGTTTCAAACTGACAACTGTTCAAATAAAAAACTTGAGTGCTTTAGCACTGAACACTCCTGACAGACATCCAATACCTTTCTGTCTGTTTACATTTCATATGTTGTATTTTATCTTTAACTCTTTACCCAATGCTTAGGATACCAAAATTGATTATTTTAGGCCCTACAAAGTAGATGTTCTGTTTCTCAGGCCATTTTTTGTAAAACTGCATATGGGCGGGCAGTTTTTTATTTTATTTTTGTAATTATTTCTTTGCCATCAAACATTTCATGTTCTTCGTTTCTTTCATGTTTTAGGTCTCATAATCTACAAAATAGCATAGGTGGTGGTGTATTTCGTTCCTTGAATACAAGAAGGCTCTGCAATGCTAAACCATGCAAAGCCTTTTTGCACTCAAGGCAAGGTTCGTACACCCTTCAGAAATAAAAATTCAGGGACTTTCAAGGACTTTTTCCAAGCATATTCCAGGACCTTCTCATACAATAATGCCGACCCTGTTTCATACTTGCGTACCGGTACCTGTTTATAACATAATAATACCTGATGCATGATTAACCCTTTACCCGACGTAAACCAATCAGCACTATTCACAAAAATCGCCAATTAATTTTCATTTTTTGTCTCAAAATCATTGGTTATGACCCCTCTTTGGAACAAGCTCGCTCCAAAGAGGGGGTCATAACCTATGTTTTTGAGAGAAAAAATGAAAAAAAAATAGTTAAAAATAAAAGAATTATGTTTGCAAGAGATGTCTGCTTTTCATGTTAGGTAAAGGGTTATGGAGGTACACTCTGTTTTTTTTTTAATAAAAAAAACCCACAGACTTTATGCACTGTCAATCTACGATATTATGCAAGTTATTAGTGCAATTTTTTTTTTCATAACATGCTAGATTATTGACATTACATATTTTTCAAGCACTTTCCAAGACTTTACTACTGAAGATATGATTTTCCAGCACTTTTCAGGCCCTGGAATTTCGATTTTTTAATTCAAGCACCTTCAAGGACCTGTACGAACACTGCAAGGGACAAATTTATCAATTTTATTAACTTGGGTAAAACATCAGTCAAAAACCATTTAATTTTTATTTTTCTGTTTGCATTGGTTATACAAAGAGAGCATGCAGCAGCCAAAAGCACCATGTGGGAGATCCTGAGAAACAGATTTTATCTTTTTTGGTCTTAATGTTTTTTAAATTTAAAAAAAAAATTGCAACAAAACCATGTCATGTGAACCCTCATTGGACTCGATCAGCTTGTTCCAGTTAGGGGTCAGATGATATGGTTTTGCTAAAAAAAAACATTCTGAAAAAAATATTTTTATCTTCAAAATTTGATAATTACGCTGGCAGTTGCTGTCGATTTGTTAGGGAATGGGTTAAAGAGCCGCTGTCATATAATAAACAATTTATGACAACAATCAGCTAATCTGGGTTGTCATATTCCATCTCCTTGACAAGACCAGATCAAAGACGTCTATGGCATCTTGTCTGAACCAGCTGATCTGAACTCGGCAGAATCCGATGCCCAAGTTCAACTTACTGTCATAATAATCTGTATGTGTCATATACTTAAGGCATTTTGAGGTTTATTCCAGCAAGGAGAAACAAGAATACAGCACTTATGTGGAGCAATTTTCAAGGTTTAGACGGTTTTGTTTCCTTTGACAAACTGCAGATAATAATGGATGCTTGTGGATTTCTGTGACAAAAAAGGTGGAAATGAAAATAGATTTTAAAAAAAATTTGGACGAGTAGTGAGGTCTGTAATCTTATCCAAGAATTTGTTTTTTGACAGCAGATGTGTGAGAATGTTCAAATGCTTACAGAACACAAGCTTGTGAGCAATGGAAACAAGAATCACATATTAAGAACATTTGAAGCAAATCTCAGCCCACTTGTGTTAATTACTTCTACAGATTAATCTTATAGAATCAATATCACGCCAGCATATTAAAAATGTCACTCTCTGACCTGCCAGTACAATAATCTTCCTCATTGTGAGAATATTTTTATGCAGAATTTGTCGTTTTAATTCCCCCTTATAAAGGTTGTAATGAAACATAGGAAGCAGGAAAAAGTCCTTTTTTGTTCTTTAGTTCTCCGTGCCACCAATCTTTGTCTGATCGATCGAGAACCAATATTTTATCTCCTTTACAACAACAGATTTCGCCTTCATTTTGTGTTATAAAATCATATAATGCTGTAGCATACTGCAAAATAAAAGAATAAATTAGATAACAAATGCTTTTAACCCTTTGAACCTCAACGGCCGCTTTTCTGGCCAGGAACATGATACATCATAACGTCATTGTTTTGGATGGCGGTTCAATAAACATTGTGGGGTAGACCAATCAGTATTTTCACCGTGCAGACCGAGGCTGCACGTTGAAAATCTAAATTTTATAGTAAATTTCCTTTCTTATTATACCTACCACAATTGTTTACTACAGGCTTGCACTACAGTGGAAGTCCCTATCTCGGATAAAATACTCTCTATTTTTGTCTTTCCCAAGCAAGTTGGGAAAGAAAAGTGGTGCAAAAGCACCAATAAAAATAAGCCAAAACTGGGTCGAGTGCAACCGGCGCAGACCCAGTACGGGACGCTCTCTCCCAAGTACAACTCCACGACTTCCGTTGCCAGTGCACATATACCGTCTCTAAAGACTCATTTTTTTTTAATCCGTAAACGTTAGAGTTATGTGATCAGCGGGGAGGAAAGATTCTTTACCCGTAAAGAAGACGGGAGGGCCTCCATGTAAACAATTGTGGTAGGTATAATAAGAAAGGAAATTTACTATAAAATTTAGATTTCTTATCAACCTACTCACAATTGTTTACTACAGGCTGAATAGACAAAAGGCTGGAGGGAATCGCATAACCAACCCCCACATAACCCTAGTGCACTGGAACCGTGAAGTAGAAGGAAGAGGTCCCGAGGCTTATCAACCATAATGTCGCAATCATTGGTAAAGGACAATGAAAAGAGACATATGAGCCTGTGTGACACACAGACAGAAAAAGGGCAGTAACAGCACAAGGCTGAAACTGACCTTCAAGAAGCCTAATGGCTATGGCAGACAACAGCCTGAGCAGAAGAAAGAGGACCCAGGGCAAAAAGGTCCTCCGACTGCTCCTGCAACTGGCGTAAATAAAAGGTGGAGAAAGTAGAAGCATTTCTCCAGTAGGCTGCCTGCATAACATCCGACAACTTGACAGAGTTAGAATAAGCCCAAGAGGCAGACAGTGCCCGCACCTCGTGGGCAGAAATACGATTGGTAATACAATCGCCAGCTGCTAAACGACTATAAGCCGTACGAATAGCAAGACAAATCCATCAAGAAATGGATTGAGGAGAGATCTTCTGTCGACCCGGAATGAGAGACAGAAAAAAACGTTTTCTGCCCTTCCGTATGAAGCGAGTCTGATCAAGATAAATGCGAATAGCACGGATCGGACAGAGCAAAGGGCGAGTACCCTCAACAGAGGGAAGAGCCCTGATACAGATAGGAGGAGGAGTAGTATCTGGTAACTGATTCTTAGCCAAAAAGGAGCAATCAGTGGTAAAAGTAACACTGTTGGGAGAGCTCCTAAAAAAGGCCGGGTCAACCGAGAGGGCGTGAAGCTCACTAACCCGTCTGGCCGAAGCAAAAGCCATCAGAAAAGCCGTCTTATATGTGAGAAAATGCATATCTACCTGGGATAAAGGTTCGAATGGCGCCCCCCCCCCCCCCCCCCAAGCAAAGCAGCACCCACGAAAGATTCCATCGTGGAGTGAGCTTCAAAGTCCGAAGCCTTTTCAAAGAAAAGTGCCGAACAAGCTTGGAGAGGTAAGGATTAGTGCCGATACGACGCTTCCCCACATAAGAAAAAGTCTCTGAAAGCATAGACCTGTAACCCTTGATGGTAACAGGCTGGAGACCCCGAGAATCAAACAGATATACCAGAAACTCCGCAATCTGTGAAATCGAAGGATTGGCATAATCAACAGAGTGATCAGCACACCATCGACAGAAGACCTTCCATTTAGCTGCATAAGCTAAACCAGTGGAGTGCCTACTTGAAGAAGAAATGCACTCCACTGCTCGTCTCGAAAAACCTCTACGGAGGAGACAGGACCTGACAAAAGATATGCGTGAAGGCACAATGAAGTTGGGTCGACGTGAAACCTCCTCGGGCGACCTTGACAAAGAAGGTCGCGACGTAGCGGGAGACGTGCCGGAACCGCCGCCATCAGCGAGCGGAGCTGATTGATCCACACCCGCTGAGGCGACAGGGGAGCGATCAGAATGATTCGACAACTGCAGGTTCGAATTTTGGCGAGAACCTGAGGAAGAATCGGAACCGGCGGGAAGGCGTAGCCGACTAGACCGTTCCAATCGAGTGACAGAGCGTCCACGGCAAAAGCCAGAGGATCTGGACACGGGGACACGAAAGTGTCCACCTGATGGTTCCAATGAGTCGCAAAGAGGTCGATGTGGGGAAGTCCCCAGAGATCGCAAAGCGACTGGAACACTGCCCTGTGAAGCATCCCCTCGGTGGAAATAACCCTGCCCTGTCGGGACAGGGAGTCGGCTAGGACGTTCAGACGACCGGGAATGTGACGAACAACCACTCCGGTGTGAACATCCTGAGCGAGCAGTAAAAGATCCCGAGCTAACTCGTACATCGGAAGCGAGTGCGTGCCGCCCTGGTTCCGAATGTAAGCAACCACTGTCGAATTGTCGGATAGTAGAAGGACCTGGCGATTCGACAGGTGAGGGATCCACTGCCTGAAACTCAGAAGAAGAGCAAGAAGCTCCTTCTGGTTGATGTGTAGAGCTGCTTGATCCTGGTCCCACATCCCGTGTAGGGAAAGACCGAGAGGATCCAACGTCGCACCCCATCCGAGATCGCTGGCATCTGCCGTCAGAACGCGATCGGACGTGGGTAAGTCCAGCGGAACACCCTGCGTAATCCACTGAACATCTGTCCAGGGAAGAAGGTGAGGATACAGAGAGTCCGGAAACGGAAGCACCTGATCCAGAGAATCTACATTCGGTCTCCAACGACTGAGCAGAAAGTGTTGGAGAGGTCTGACACGCAGCCGACCTAGAGGAATGAGATCCGTCACCGAACCGCAGAGACCGATCAGCCGGAGAAAACTCCGAGCGGTCGCGGACCTGGACTGGGACAGAGTCAGAGCAAAAGCTGAGAGAATCACAGCCTTGGACTGGGGAACAGCCACCAAATTGAATTTGGTTTGGAAAGACATCCCCAGATGACAAAACGACTGAGAAGGGACCAGGTCCGACTTCTCCTCGTTGACTCTGAATCCTAGTGACGTGAGCAAGCTCAACAGAGTGGCGACATCCGATTCCAGTAAGGCAGCATTGGAATGCCTCTGGAGGATATCGTCCAGATATGCCGAAGTAGTCACCATGGACTGTGTGCGATGGAACGCTATCACATGCGACATCAGTCTGGTGAACGCCCAAGGAGCCAGGTTGAGGCCGAAAGGAATGGCCTTGAACTGGTAAACTCGCCCCAGAAAAGCGAACCTGAGATACTTCCGCGACGCCCGATGCATCGGAACGTGGAAGTAAGCGTCTCGCAGGTCGATGCTGGCTGCGAAATCTCCCTGGTGAATTGATTGGCGGACCGACCTGAAAGTCTCCATGCTGAACTTGGGAGCAATGATAGACTGGTTCAGGATACTCAGATCGATAACCGGTCGGAGTCGGCCGTCCTTCTTCGGCACCAAGAACAGGCGGGAATAGAAACCCACTGACTGAACGTTCTTGACGACCTCGATCGCCCCCTTTGCCAGGAGATTGGCAATCTCCGTGGACAAAAGTTCCCGACGTAAAACGTCTGAAGGAACTGTGGTTGGAAGAGGCACCCTTGACAGAGTGGGGTGCCGTCGGAAGGATATGCACAGCCCGGACCGAACAACATCTAACACCCATGGATCGGATGTGATGGTGGTCCAATGGTCTGCTGCGAACTCTGCTATCCTTCCTCCAACCTGGGACGAGTCGAGGTGAGGACCTTCATTTCGAGCCCCGACGAGGCCCGCGAGAGGAGAAACCACCTCCTCTGCTAAATGAAGAATCCTGAGACTTCCCTCGATTCTGCCGACCCCTACCTTTACCCCGTGAGTAAGAAGTAGAGGCGGCGGCAGAAGGACCAGCCTTTTGCTTCACAGAGGAAGCAGAAGGGTACTTGTTAGGCTTGGAACGGCCCTTGCCTCCCCGAGAAGGCTGATCAAGCTGACGAAACAGCAGCTGATCTTTGGAATGACGTAGGACGTCATCCCGGACCATCGACACGGAACCATGGAAAAGTTGCGGACCTGCCAAAGAAGCAGATCGAAGAGTAGCACGCTGCTCCTCGGGAAGGGATCGACCTGTGTCCAGCACAGCGTCCCTTCGAACTAATACCAAATTGGCCGTGTTACAGGCATGCGTGTGAGTAAGGTGCATAAGCGCCTTGGACAGCACACGCAAAGGAGCCTGTACCTCGTCAAACTTATCTGGAGGCAGATAAGCAGCCAAAGCTGAGACGACGTGATCTGAGAGAGAAAGCATGCCAAGCATCTCTCTAGATAAGCCCAACGTGGACTCCAGAGTCGTCATTGGAATGACGGCAGACTTGGGCTTGGAAAGCCCGTTGGAAGTGGAGTCCTGATCCAGAACCGTCAAAGCCTGGCAGACTGACGGATTGGCGGAATCGTAGGAACGATAACGCACAGGAGGCAAAAAGGTGTCACCCTGGTGAAGAGCGAAGTCTTCAAAGCCTTGGAATTCAGCTTGGCATCCAATGCTGAAAAAGCTTCAACCACCTGTACCGACTGGCACGGTCGAAGGTGCCCAGAAGCAGGTTGCTCCATAGGCTGTTGGCGCACGACCGATGATCGCGGCCAGGCTGACACTGTCGGCTGGTTAGCAGGTTTGAGCTCAGGCAGAAACCCAAACACAAAGTCAAGAGCTGCCCCCAAGTCCGAAGACTGCTGGCCCTCGACCTCAAGCATGTCGGACTCCTCCCCAGAGTCGGAAGACACATAGCCCATCGTGGGCAAACCAGCCGACGCCTCCCATGGTGTCGGGACACCAGAGGAATCGGAAACCGGCCTGTTTCCAATCCCGGGAGGCGGCGCCATAGGAGGCGCCTGGAAACCACCCATAGCCTCGCTGGAAGCAACAGGAAGGCTCTTAGAAAGAACCTGAGTGAGTAAGGAGAGGGCCTCCCTAAGCTCACTGCCTGTACCGACCGGTTCGACAGGGGAGCGAACCAGCAAAGTGGCTTCACCTCTGACCCTCTTAACCAGCGAAGGGTCACGATCCTCCAAAACACCCGACGCGGGATGACGGGCGGCAGCCGAAACATCTGAAGGCAGACGTGTATAGGGGTACGATGCACCCCGAGGATCAATATTGCGAGAACTCATGAGAGTCACTGCGGACCTCTGCGGGGCAGAAGGTCCAGGCTGCACAAAAAGCGTTGGTCCCCCAAAACTGGTCATGTGACCAGAGTGAGTAGACGGAAATGCCACGGAGTTCATAGTGTTTCCACTACGAACATCCGAATCCAAAGACACAACTGTGGTGCTCGACGGCGAAGAGACCACAGCGATGGGCTCGGCCGGCAGCCCCTTCCGACTTCGCCGAGTTGAAGTCAGGGAAGGCTGAGGCCGATATCCCACGTCTACAGTATCGGACAGTCCTGCAGTCCCCTGCAGCGAAAAGCCGAGGCCGGCTGAAACAGATAACGAAGCAGACGGGCCAGCAGCAGTAGTAGATACGTCGAGAGTCGTTGAGGCTGGTGAAAAAGTGGAGAGAGCACACCGGCTCGGCTCCGAAGGAGGAGTCACAACCCTAGTGACAGCCTCAGATGTTGACTGGAGGGGGACCGTAGTCCCGGAACCAGGCATCTCTACACCAGAACACTCAACGGCTCCCGCAGTATCCACCACAGGAAAAGACTGCACATCCCCCACGGAGGAGGAATAACTCTCACCAGACAAAGTCGGCTCGGGAGGCCCCGAACGACCACATTCTCCTTTCCCGCGGGAGCGGGAGGCACGGCCACGAGAACGAACGACACGGTTTACTGACGCCCAGAAGGTGGAAGACCATGTTCCACAGACACCACATGGCCGCTCGGCCGAACACCCAT
Source organism: Pictodentalium vernedei (assembly GCA_031216915.1). NCBI lineage: Eukaryota > Metazoa > Mollusca > Scaphopoda > Dentaliida > Dentaliidae > Pictodentalium > Pictodentalium vernedei. The sequence continues at coordinate 852,494,675 of CM062297.1, forward strand.
TACAGGAGGAACAAGATGAATGTACATCGTCCACATGCTTTGGCAGCAGACATTTTGCTCACAGGGAATTGTCCTGGGCATGATAGAGGTGAGAGGAGCAGAGAAGTGGAGATGAGAAAACAGAACACCCCCAAAGAAGAGAGAAAGGTGACAGAAACAAAGACACCAGAAGGTCAACCGGGAACCACCCAACAGGAAGACTACTCTCAAAAGAAAGAAGAAACACTGCAGGAGTGGTACCCCGCTGACACCTAACTCTAACACAATTAGAAAAATTTGCAAAAAAAGCATTAACAATAATTGTGAAAAAATCTAAGTCCGAACCGCGTGGCACGCGAAAATGGCGCGCGACTCGAGAGAGAGCAAATAAATATACATTATGGACATATAATAGAAAAGAGAATATATAAAACACTGTTCCTGAGAATACAAAGGATACACTGTGGTATAATGAATCAGGAATCATCAAACATCGAGCTGGTGGAACACTGATAAGCGTGCAAAAACATCTCGACACGAAGCGGATTTTAAAAAGAATGAGTCTTTAGAGACGGTATATGCGCACTGGCAACGGAAGTCGTGGAGTTGTACTTGGGAGAGAGCGTCCCGTACTGGGTCTGTGCTGGTTGCACTCGACCCAGTTTTGGCTTATTTTTATTGGTGCTTTTGCACCACTTTTCTTTCCCAACTTGCTTGGGAAAGACAAAAATAGAGAGTATTTTATCCGAGTTAGGGACTTCCACTGTAGTGCAAGCCTGTAGTAAACAATTGTGAGTAGGTTGATAAGAAATACTGATTGGTCTACCCCAAATAATGAATATGGACTCTTCTAACTGCTGCCATTAGGGAGCGCGGTGGCCTATGCTAGAGGTCCTGAGTTCGATCCCCATCCGGGACGACATGCGTTCTGTCCTTGGGCAAGGCACTTTATCCCGATTGCCTACATGGGGGCATGATGACGTCGTGTACTAAGGCGTACTGCACGTCGATGGTGCACATGTCTTCAACCGCTGTAACCCTGCTTGAGTGGAGCTTGAACAGAGTTAGAATGTTGAGGAGCTGACAGTTGCTTGTCGTTGCTCGGTGGTTCTCTCTGGGTACTCCGGCTTCCTCCACCCGTCAAACTGTCACGATTAGCCATTGGGCATAAGTATGTGACCTTAAAACCCCAATACATATAACTGCTGCCATTGAACTGGCATGGAAGATACCACTTGAGTTCAAAAGGTTAAATTCTATTATACTCACAGCAGTAACAGAGTTGGCTGATTTTAATCAAAAATTTAAAAATTGTCAGGAATATTTTCAAACAACTTGGAAATGAGCTCAAACAAGATGGAATGCATATTAACTGTTGAAATACAGTGGAACCCTGTTAACTGAATAGCCAGTTTGACAATGAAAATTATTTAATTAACAGGAGTATTCACTTAACAGGGCCTGAGTATTTTCCTGTATTCTAGAGATAAACTTGGCATTTATTCTATTACATCTTGTTTGACAGAGCTCTTTGAGCTCTGTCAAACAAGATATAATAGATTAAATGCCTGTATTGGATGTACTGGGGCCAAATAGGTCTATAAACAAAGGAAAACTGGGGAGAACCCAAGGCATTCACAATGAGTGTAGCCATACAAATGTCGACTTCAGTCAGGGTGTTCGAAGGCCTAGTAAGGGCTTTAGTGCGCGTTAATGTACGTGTTATGGCCCAAGTAAAGCTATCAAATTCTGTATATATGGCCTGTGCACAAGCAATGTTTTAGCCAATGGACCTCCGGGTAACCCGGAGGTCCATTGGCAGAAACATTGCATGTGTTTGCTATGAATAACCAAGAGAACCTGCCGTGCTTTGGATGCCGTTCAATATGGCAATTGCGTGCAATTACAACGCGCAATTAAGCCTAGATAAGCGCACTTTTGGTGACAGGACTTCTAGTTTCAACTGTAGCTTGTCGAATCACGATTTGATCTAAATAAACGACAAACAGCACTTAGCAGACTCCAGTTTTTGAAATGAGTTGTGTGCTGGAATAAACTAGTGTTGAAACGATTACCTATTTTTCAAAGTCGACTAGTCGATGGGAGTAATCAATTCAAAATCGACTAGACGGCTTTTCTGTTGAAAACATAATTGTCTCAGTAAATTAGGTGATAAGAGACTGTTACATGTAAGTTGATAACCCTTTCGTTTAATGACTCGTTTGACAGGTGTTTGATGAAGTTCTCTTTTTCGTATTTTGAGTTTTTTAAAACGTTGTGCATATTATAGCTTTAACCATTCAGTAAACAAATTAGGATACCTGGGAAGTGCGTGCCTCCTAGTCCTCTGTCCGTACAGTGGAAAAAGTACCCAACGATTTTAAAACAGAAGTTTCGTGAATTTGAAAAATGTTTGAAGTGTGCCGCCATCTGTCCGGGGCAATTAATTAAAAACTCCAGGGTTTTGTGACGGACAGTTTCCTCACCTTCATATCCGGTCTTCGCCAGCTCGCACTCAAACCAGTACAGTAATATAGAATATGGAGCTATGGCAATGATTTACCTTTGAGGAAGACAGGGCAAATGGCTCAAAGAAGATTCACTTATATACATGTACAAGAGTCAGTTTAAGCACGGGAACTCTGCAGAAACTGCAGAGTTACGGAGCTTCAACTTACTCTTGTGTGGAGTGCAGAGTACTGCAGACGAATGAGAGGAGAAAGGACTTCATGTGTCCTAACCCTTTACCTGACGTAACGGCCAAAACCGGTCAGCGCTATACACAAACATCGCAATTCAATCTTTTTTATATTTTAATTTTGTGCTTTCAAAAGATAGGTTATGACCCCTCATTGGAACAAGGACATCACTCTCGTTCCAATGAGGGTCATAACCTATGTTTTGGAAGCAGAAAGTAAATTTTTTTAGTTACATGAGAATTTTTTTTATGAGTGTCATCTGCTACTAGGCTTAAGGAAAGCACCAACAGAGCAAACACTAAGACACAGCGGTGAGTGTTAACATTTATCAAACTGGAAGTCTGGAACTGGTCAATAGTGGACACCAAAAGACAGCGATAAATGATGACTCAGAAGAAAAAGAAAATTGACTCAGGAATCAAGTTCAACTTCGAACCACCAAGATAATGGAATCCCATAAAAGATCAAGCTAGTGCGATTGATGGACTGAGACAAACATTATCGGCATCAACAAACGACAATGATTGCATTGATATCCACTTCTCAATACAATTTAAAATAGGTGCACCACGAAGCAGAAACGTTTGATGTTTGTAATCATTAACTCCCACTATTGGCATTTTACGACTTTATCTTTGAGTTTCCCGACTAGTCGACTGGAGGATTTCAGAGTCGATTTTTCCGAAAATCGAATCGACTTCCGTCTAGTCGACAAATCGTTTCAACACTAGAATAAACATGAGAACTAGTCCTGGTGGAATATACATAACTCAGCCACATGTTCTATGTTCAGCACATTGTAACCATATTGGAACTCCCACGATTGCTTTAGACTTGCCTGTTGCCTGCCCTCCCCCCACCTACTCTAATTCTTCATCAACAAGGCTAATTCCGGCTCCCAAAGGGAGCCCAAATATTAACCCAGGCACTTGAATTGAACAAAGTTGAATTTGACCTTCCTAGAGATGTTGTATACCAAATATGAAAGCATTCTGATTGGTAAAGATTTTTAAACAAATTTCCTCTTATTGCACTAAGTTAAATTTCAGGTTCCTATATGGAGCCTAAATATTAATCAAGACCCTCGAATTTAAGAAACTTGAATCTAAAGCCCCCCCCCCCCCCCCCCCCCTCCCCCCTAGAGATGTTGTATACCAAATATAAAAGCATTCCGACTGGTGGATCTGAAGAAGATTTTTAAAGACATTTCCACATATTGCCCTAAGTTAAAATTTAACCACAGCGAGCCCAAATATATACCTAGGAACCTGATTCGAACAAACTTAAATTAGCCCCCCCCCCCCCCCCCCCACCCCGTCCCTAGAGATGTTGTATACATGCATGCAAGTATTCTGACTGGTGGATCTGAAGAAGATAATTTTTAAAAATTATCCCCCATATTGCAGGAAGTTAAAATTTTCCTGGGAACTTTGTTTGAACAATCTTGAATCTGACCCTCATAACAATGATGTATACTAAACATTAAAAGATTCTGACTGGTGGTTCTGAAGAAGATAAAAGAATATTCCCCCTATTGACCCCCTATGGATGCTGTATACCACATATCAAAAGATTCTGACCATTGATTCTGGAGAAAAGATTTTTTAAAATGTTAGGAAATATGCTGACTCAGCATTTTTTTGATGCCCTCTACAGAACACCCCAACATAACCGATGGCAATTTTTTTTTACCATTCAATTCTACTGGTCCTAAGAATGCTTCATACCAAATAACAGTTCGCTGTTCCGTGTGGCTTGGGAAATATGGACATTTGGAAAATATTTCTATTTTTAGCTCCGGAGGTTCCCATGGGGGATGCAGGAAATTTTTTGTTTTTGCATGAGTCAAGTACTTATGACCCAATAATACCACATACCAAATTTCGTTCTAATCTGACCATTGGTTCAGAAAATAGAAATTTTGGGCGGGGCCAAAAATCTTACCCCTCCAATTACAATGATAAAAATTGCTTCACAAACTTCGTTTGAACAAACTTGATTCTACACCTGAAAAGGAGGCTCCATAACAAATATCAAGAAATATCAAGTCATTGTACCCACTGGTTCATAAGAAGAATGGGGCTGGGCATGTTGAGTTGAAGAAAAATGCAACGCCCCTTCGGGACCATCACTCACACAAACTTTCATTTGAATTGGCCCAGTGGTTTTGGAGAAGACCAAAACATGGTGTTGATGGATGATGGATGGACGAACGACAGAGGAAGAGCGATTAGATTAGCTCAGCTTGACTTTGTCAAGGTGAGCTAAAAAAGCAAAGTTTGTACATACACATATTGGTTATGAAGCATTCCATTTAAAGAAATATTGCAAAAGCAATTGAAAGTAATTGAGAAGTAATTAATTACATTTTATGTAGTGTTCAACCGATGATCGGAACCGGCCACCACAATCGGCTGATTATGGGCAATCGGATGACAATGGCAACGGCTCCTGGAACATCGGTTCAACCTACTGTTGCCAAGCAATTTGTGATTTTTCTGAATCGCATTTTATTATCTTCTGCAATTGTTCAATTGTTAATGTAACATGATGTCGATGATACCATTGAATAAAGTTGAGAAACAACCACAATGTGTATTCTTAATCTCTCTAGACGCCCTTTATGGGATATACCTGTTAAACGACATGTAAAGCTTACAACTGAGCACACTTGCAGCAATCGCAAGTTCATACCGGAAAAGTAAAGGATACACTCCATTGGCTCAGGTCACAGTAAAATTACCAGTCGCACGCACTTGGGCGGTAAACGTGGCTCTGAGAGCCACGTTTGCCGCCCAAGTGTGCGCAACTGGTAATTTTACTGGGACCCCAGTCAACGAAGTTTAACACTTTGAAAAATGTTCAGTTTAATGTAGTTCTTTCGAGCCTCGACTTGTCTTGTAGTGCACGATATTACAATCGGAATCGGCATCAGAATCGGACGATTGTGGGCTAAAATAACCGGTAATCGGTCAGCGACCATTTTTGGTAATCGGTTGAACACTAATTTTATGAAGTAACTGTAATTAATTGGTTTAAAATTAAAGGTAATTGTAATTAATTACATTTTAATTGGCCCCAGCCCCGACTTCAGCATAACAGTACTCTGTGTGTGCACAATGTCAGAGCAATCCATGTATTTTAAAATGTAAACTGCAGGGCTGGCTAAAGGAAGAATGTTGATACACAAATGCAGTAAGTTTAAAGGTCACTGTAAATGGCAACTTTTTTTTCACAGAAATGAATACTAATCGATAGCTCTTATCTTGAGGTCTTGCACACCAAGTTCAAAAACAATCCTAGGATAAATGCACCCTGTAGGCCATGTCAAAGAAGAATGTTGATGCACAAATGCACTAAATTCAAAGGTCATTGCTAACAGCAACAGTTTTTGATGGAAATGAAAAGATCAAAAACTGTTGCTGTCAGCAACAATGTTTGAATTTATTGCATTTGTGGGATAAGTTGCTGCACAAATGCACCAAGTTCAAAGGCTTGTGCTTAGGACAATGATTTTTTATGGAACTGAAAAAAATCAATAGCGCACATCCAGAGGTCACCCCGAACACACATACCAAGTTTCAAAGTGATCCAATCATAAATGTGCCCTGTAGGGCATGCCAGAGGAATATATTGATGCCTGGCTAAATTAAGTTCAAAGTTCGAAGGTTGTTGCCAACAGCAAATGTTTTTTGATGCAAATGTTAGATAGCTCTCATCGAAGACACCCTAAACAAGCATACCAAGTTTCAATGCAATCCAGTCATAAATGTGCCCAGTATGGTGTGCCAAAGGGAAATATCAATATTAAACCAAAGTTCAAAGTCATTGTCAACAGCAACATTTTTTGACGAATAAGGAAGAAAATCAATAGCTCCCATTCAAATGTCACCCCAAAGAAGCATACCAAGTTTCAAAGTGATCCAATCATAAATGTGCCCTGTAGGATGAGCCAAAGGGAAATATTGAGGACTGACTAAACTTAGTTCAAAGGTCATTGCCAGCGGCAACAATTATCAACAGAAGTGGAAGAAAAATCGATAGCTCCCATATAGATGTCACACCAAACAAGCACACAAAGTTTCCAATTGATCCAACCATAAATGTGCCCTGCAGGGTGTGTCAAAGGGAAATACTAACCCTTAAGCCCCCATATAGCCCCAAACCGCCACTTTTATATTGCATTGAAGCAGGTGCTCCCTTGTGTAATCTTTTTTATTACTCTTGTGTGTAGACTGAATTTTCCCTGGCAGTGGTTCTACATCACTGCTGGCTGCCTGTATGGGCAGCCAGCAGTGACGTAGAACCACTGCCAAGTCATCAATAACTATGTAAGCAGAAAAAGGCCATTAATACTTTAAAATTAATCTGAGGACTTAAGGGTTAATGTATAGCTGCACTAAGTTCATCAAAAGTCATTGCCAACAGCAACTATTTTTGATGGAAATGGAAGAAAATCGATAGCTCCCATCTAGATGTCACCCCAAACAAGAATACCAAGTTTCAAAGTGATCTGATCATAAATGTGCCCTGTAGGTTGTGCCAAAGGGAAATATTGAGGCCTGACTAAACTAAGTTCAAAGTCATTGCCAGCGGCAATATTTTTTGATGGAAATCGAAGAAAATTGATAGCTCCCATCTGGGGGTAACCCCAAACAAGCATATCAGGTTTCAATGCAATCCTATCAAGAATGTTCCCTGTAGGGTGTGTTGAGGGGAAATATTGAGGTCTGACTAAACTAAGTTCAAAGGTCATTGCCAGCTACAACATTTTTTGACGGAAAATGGAAGAAAATCGAAAGCTCCCATCTAAAGGTCACCCTAAACAAGCATACCAAGTTTCAAAGCGATCTGATCATAAATATGCCCTGCAGGATTGCCAAAAGGAAATAACTGCACTAAGTTCAGCGGCAACATTTTTTGACAAAAATTGAAGAAAATCAATGGCTCCTATCTAGAGATAACCCCAAACAAGCATATCAAGTTTCAAGGCGAAAATTACCCTCCTGCAATTTTCAAAATGACAAGCCTGCAAACACGATACTAATTAGTGTGGCTGTTCTGAGAAAGGGGTATCGAGACTCTGAAGTTTCAAAATAAAGATAACATATTAGGCCTAAAAAAAATAAAAAATCTGTTTCTCAGGCCATCCCGCATGGTCCTTTTGGCTGCCGCATGCTCTCTTTTTATAACCAATTTAAACTTAAAAAAAATAAAAATTAAATGGTTTTTGTCTGATATTTTACCCAAGTTAAAAAAATTTATGAATTTGTCCCTTGAGTGCAAGAAGGCTTTGCAATGCTTTTGCATTGCAAAGCCTTCTTGCACTCAAGGGATGAAATACACCACCACCCAAGCTATTCTGTAGATTATGAGGCCTAAAACTTCAACCAAGAACATGAACTTTTGATGGCAAAGAAGTAATTACTGAAATAGAAAATAAAATAAAAAAACGCTCGCCCACATGTATTTTTACAAATAATGGCCTGAGAAACAAAAGGTCTACTTTGTGTGGCCTTATTTCTCTCATTATTCTGAGAAGTGAAGATCTGATTAGAGATTTTCACCACTGAATTTGGAAACAGGGATGATAGGTTTTCTGTAATTGTTACGGTTTCGGTTTTGATAACAGAACCAAATTTTCAGTACAACTCTAGCCCTAGGCGAAAAACATATTTATATCAACCCGTGAAGAAGGGGTTGTCTAATTCAGAAAGAGTTGTGCAAAATTATTTGGCATTAACTGTTCAGGGGTTATGCAAAATTTCCAATTTGCCCACCTCTGTTTAGTTTTACTACTCATAATGGGTATCCTGAAACTAGAGAACTGTGGGATGTTGAATAGGATAATTTAATGGAATAACTAACATGGGGTCAGGTTCTGGTGTGCATTCATTGTTATCAATGAACAAGTGCTTAGTAACACAACTGCCAGTAAAAACTGTGGTTTATTCAATGAAAAGGGTTCCACTGCACCCTACGAAACTTTCATTGGGTGCTCTGGGAAATAAAAGGACCTGGAAAAATGTCCTGTCATCTCATCCCGTGCCTTTCCAAGATTATATGGTGGCCTTATAAGCTGTAAAATAAATCAGCCTCTAATGTCCCCTGTATGACAAGACTTACCACAGCTCCTGGAGGTGCTTTTACTCCTCCTGCCATGTGAGATTTCTCATGTTCACATCCTTTCACACAATCCTTTAAGAAAACTCTCTGTGATCGGCTGATTGAAGAAGTTCTATGATAATCTACCAACTCATTTATTGAATTAAACTTAACAACCCAGAGAAAATACTTTCCAATTCCATCACGTAAAACTTTGAAATGCTGCACAGTGTCTTTACATCTGAAAATAAATCAAAACATGTCAAGCATGCTGTTATTGCACGGATAAGTGTCATTCAAATACATACTAATATATCAACAACAGAGGTTTCTGTACAGTGGCCTGTACTAATTAAGAATTAAGGCGACCTGAAAAATGGTTATCTTCGATCTTTTTGGGCAACTTTTTTTTTCTGATTGTTTAATCCTTTGAGACTTTAATTATCCTGACGTTCAAACGTCACTGGGAGTTCAATTTCTTCAAAGTTTTTCAAAATGCAACGCCAAACATTGGAAATGACAAGAAGATATTTTTCACATTAGTGATTATATGGTTGAGGTCTAGATTATTTTTGGTGGTCTGAATTTGTTATTCAAAACTTGTTTTGTTACAAATTATTGGAGAGTGCCCACAGGCACCACGCCCACAGGCACTCTCTAATAATTTGTAATAAATAAATTTATAAAAACAAAATATTATTTGTGTTTGAATGAATATGAATTGCTAAGAATTGGTTCACGACAACAACTCACTAAAGTTGACATCACTTCAGTGAAGGTAGATTTTGCCATCAGTGCAAGTAACAGTGTACGTAATCTTGGTGCCTTCTTCGACTCTACCATGTCTATGGACAGACATGTTACAAATACATGCAATAAGGCTTTCAGAGGTCTATACAAAGTTAAACAGATAAGTCAGTTCCTCACCAAAGACTCAACAAAAACCCTAGTTCATGCCTTTGTAGCTTCAAATTTGGATTATTGTAATGCCTTACTGTTCAATCTTCCACAATATCAGTACTCTTGCCTGCAGATGGTACTAAATGCATCAGCCCGAGTGGTATGTATGGTATCACAATCTCAACACATCACTCCTGTTCTGAGGGATATGCACTGGCTGCCAGTTAAGTACAGAATAATTTTCAAAACTTTATTATTAGTTTTTAAGACACAAAACAACATGTCAACAGCCTACTTAGAACTCCTTAATACCAAGAATGTGTGACAATACAACCTGAGGTCTGTTGGAAAAATGCTGATACATTTTCCAAAACATAGGTGTAAGCCATTTGGAGATAGGTCATTCTCATTTGCTGGCCCTCACTTGTGGAATGATTTACCAGAACACCTAAAAAGACTGCCAAATGTCAACCTTTTCAAGAAAGATCTCAAAACATACCTGCTTCAAAAAGCCTATATAAGTGATGTTTTGGACTGTATGATACTGTATATATTCCGTTTGTATATTTGCATGAGCTCAGTAACATGTACAGCACCTTAGAATATAGTTCTATATCTTCTGAACTATAATTTTGGCGCTATTTAAATGTGTGTATTATTATTATTTATATGAAATATAACCAAGGAAAGTGTTGGCGTTTGCTCTGGTATTCTCATTTTTTGAAAGTCCTGATAGTGGTTTCTAGCACTCGACCAGTTAAGAAGTCTTGACAGCAGGATTACAGTTAAAACTAGAAGTCCTGTCATGAAATGCGCACAAATAGCATGTTGATATGCGCGTTAATGTACGCGTTAAGGCCCAAGTAAAGCCATCAAATTCTGTATATATGGCCTGTGCACAAGCAATGTTTCAGCCAATGGACCTCCGGGTAACCCGGAGGTCCATTGGCAGAAACATTGCATGTGTTTGCTATGAATAACCAGGCGAACCTGCCGTGCTTTGGATGCCGTTCAATATGGCAATTGCGCGCAATTCCAACGCGCAATTAAGCCTAGATAAGCGCACTTTTGGTGACAGGACTTCTAGTTTCAACTGTATATTAGCATTATAAGCTGCAATAACATTTGGCTCAACTGAGCACTATTCGGGAGAAAATAGGAACTGAGGTTAAAACTTCAAATGAAAGTGTCAATGACACTGTAGCTTAACTTGACAAACTTAAACTTGGTAAGTTATAAGTGAAATGGCAAAATTGAAGATCATTGGTACCAATGTTATTAAGAGAAATTTCAACATAACTGCATTATGTGTGCTCAACGTCACAGTAATCCATTCTTTTGTTAATGTAAACTGTAAGACTGGCTAAAGGAAGAATGTTGATAAACAAATGCAGTTAAGTTCAGAGATTATTGTAAATGGCAACTTTTTTTTACAGAAATGAATACTAAGCAATAGCTCTTATCTAAAGGTCTCGCCTAATGTGCACACCAAGTTCAAAAACAATTCTATGATAAATGTGGCCTGCAGGACATGTCAAAGAAGAATGCTGATGCACAAATGTAATAAATTCAAAGATTGTTGCTAACAGCAACAGTTTTTGATGGAAATGAAAAGAAAATCAATAGCTCCCATCTTTGTCACCCTGAATAAGCATACAAAGTTTCAAAACAACCAGATAATGAATGCACCTTCTGAGGCATGCCAAAGGAAGATGTTAATGCACAAATGCACTAAGTTTGAAGGTCATTGCTTATGGCAATGTTTTTCTCTCTTTTTTATGGAAATTCATAAATATACTCTGCAGAGAGTGCAAAAGGGATAAGCTGCTACACAAATACAATAAGTTCAAGGGCTGGTGATAACGATAATAATCTTTTATGGAAATAAAAAAAAAATCAATGGCTAACATCTGGAGGCCACCCCGAACACACATACAGTACCTGTAGAGTGTATTATCACAAAATCATCCACAGAGTGGAGATTCCACCCAAGCAATAATTGCAAATTTGTTGCAAAGCATAACAAGCACAAGCAAAGTTCCAGCCAATGGACCTTCGGGTAAAACCCAGAGGTCCATTGGCTGAAACATTGCTTTGTTGTTTGTCCATATGTACAGAATTTGAAAGTGATACTTTGGGTGATAACCCTACTCCGCGGGTGATTTTGTTACAATCCACTCTCCACGTACTGTACCAAGTTTCAAAGTGATCTGATCATAAATGTGCCCGAAGGGTGTACCAAAGGGAAATACTGAAAGCTGACTAAACTAAGTTCAAAGGGTCATTACTAGCGATATCACCCCCAACAAGCACACAAAGTTTACAAGCGATCCAATCATAAATGTGCCCTGCAGGGTGTGTTAAAGGGAAATATTGATGCATAACTGCAATAAGTTTTTACTAAGTTCATCAGAGGTCGTTACCAATGGCAACTATTTTTGACATAAATGGAAAAAAAATTGATAGCTCCCATCTAGAGGTCACCCCAAACAAGCACACCACGCTTCAAAGCGATCGGATCCAAAATGTGCACTGCAGGCTGCGCAAAGGGAAATATTGATGCATAACTGCATGAAGTTCATCGAAGGTCGTTGCCAGCGGCAACATTTTTTGACAGAAATTAAAGACTAGAGGATGGCCACCAAAGGGTGGCTGATTCCCCCGAAAAAAGCCTTGATAGCCATTCCAACCTTATTCGCGACACACCCTCTGGTTGTGGGCAATAATAATACCAAGTATCATTAATATCCTTGAAGGCTGTAAGAAGTTATGGAGTGGACACGAATTCCGTCTACGCCCGGACGGACAGACGGACGTCACAGCTAGATTCCCCCGAATTTTTTTCGGGGGAATAAAAATCGATAGCTTCCATCTAGAGGTAACCCCAAACAAACATGGAAGAAAATCGATAGCTCGCATCTAGAGATCACCCCAAACAAGCATGCCAGGTTTCAAAACAATTTGATCATAAATGTGACCTGTAGGATGTGCCAAAGGGAAATATTGAGGCCTGACTTTTAACTTAGTTCAAAGAACGTTGCCAGTTTTTTGACAAAATGGAAGAAAATCGATAGCTCCCATCTGGAGCTCACCCCAAACAAGCATACCACGTTTCAAAGTGATCTGGTCAAAAATGTGCACTGCAGGGTGAGCCAAAGGGAAATATTGATGCATAACTGCACTAAGTTCATCGAAGATCGTTGCCAGCAGCAAGATTTTGACGAAAATCAAAGAAAATCGATAGCTCCCATCTAGAGGTAACACGAAACAAGCATACAAAGTTTCAATCCGATATGATCATAAATGTGCCCTGTAGGGTATGCCAAAGGAATATATTGATGCCTGACTAAATTAAGTTCAAAGGTCATTGCCAGAGAAACATTTTTTAACAGAAATGGAAGAAAATCGATAGCCCCCATCTCGAGTTCATCCCAAACAAGCATGCTAGGTTTCCAAGCAATGCAATCATATGTGCCCTGTAGGGTGTGCCAAAGGGAAATATTGAGGCCTTACTAAACTAAGTTCTTAGAAAGTTGCCAGCAGCAACATTTTTTGATGGAAATTGAAGAAAATCGATAGCACCCATCTAGAGGTCACCCCAAAGAAGCATACAAGTTTCAGTGATCTGATCATAAATGTGACCTGTGAGGTGTGCCAAAGGAAATTGTATGTACGTACGCTAAAGGACGAGAAGTGATGGCTATATAGCTCAGCTTGACTTTGTCAAGTTGAGCTAAAAATCGAAAGAATAATAAAACAAATGACCACAAAGTATCAACACGCTGTTTGATTTTGTACGTAAATAAGACGTGCAAAAGCATCAATGTGCTGTTTGATTTCGTACGAAAAAGGGCATACAAATGTATCATGGTTGATTTTGTATGTAATAAGACATACACATGTATCAATAGGCTGTTTGATTTCGTACATAAGACATGGAAAAGTATCAATGTGCTGTTTGATTTCGTAAGAAATAAGATGTACAAAAGTATCAATGCATTGTTTAATTTAATTAAGTATCAACGTGCTGTTTGATTTAGTATGTAATAAGACGTACAAAAGTATCAATGCACTGTTTGATTTTGTACGTAATAAGACATACAAAAGTATCAATGTGCTGTTTGATTTCGTACATAATAAGACATACAAAAGTATCAATATGCGGTTTGATTTCGCACGTAGTTAAAACTAGAAGTCCTGACATGAAATGCGCACAAATAGCACGTTAATGTGCGCGTTATGGACCAAGTAAAGCTATCAAATTCTGTACATATGGTCTGTGCACAAGCAATGTTTCAGCCAATGGACCTCCGGGTAACCCGGAGGTCCATTGGCAGAAACATTGCATGTGTTTGCTATGAGTAACCAGGAGAACCTGCCTTGCTTTGGATGCCATTCGATATGGAAATTGCGCGCAATTCCAACGCGCAATTAAGCCTAGTTAAGCGCACTATTCGTGACAGGACTTCTAGTTTTAACTGTAATAAGACGTACAAAAGTATCAACACGCTGTTTGATTTCGTACGTAGTAAGACGTACAAAAGTATCAACGCGCTGTTTGATTTCGTACGTAATAAGACATACAAAAGTATCAATATGCTGTTTGATTTCGTGCGTAATAAGACGTACAAAAGTATCAACGCGCTGTTTGATTTCGTACGTAATAAGACGTACAAAAGTATCAAAAGGTTAACCCTGTGCACTATGTCAAAATATTGTAAGTTCAGACTGCAAATACTTCCCATTTATTTATTGGGGCTAAATGACACCAGGCTTTAATCCACAGAAATTGGGAAGGGGCCTTTTTCATCTTGCAAGTCTGCAGATGCCGAAGGCATCTTCAGCGAGTGCCGAAGGCACGAGCTAATGTAGGGGGGTCTGGGGGGGTTCTCCCCCCAGAAAAATTTTGAAAAGTACTATCAAATGGAGCCTGCTGGTGGCTTTTGGGGTGAAAATTCACTTTATTTTTGGGTCCTCAAAATCACGTTTTTTAAACAGCATGTTCAAATGTTCATGTCACCAACTTCGAAATTTTATTTTTGAAACAAGCTCTGACAAACTGCTTAAAAAATGAAACGTGATTGTGCCGTTCAGTAGTGATTGTGACACGTGGGTGGCAATCTCTCCCTTTGGGCTTTAGACTATTACTGGTGTACAAGTCGCACCCCAGGTAAGACAACAATTTCAAGTTTGCCATCAGATAAAGCGACGATCATACCATCATGGGTACTACAACGGAATTAGGTAAATTTTGGATTAGCATTTTGAGCTGCGATTCATTCAGTCACTGTCAACCAGGAGAGGACTGGGTCTTAAAACCGGCCCGGGCATCATTCACCGAGGTTGGCCCATCATTCATTATCTAGAAATATAATCCCCCCCCCCCCCACGGTGTAAATAAATGAGGCCGTTTTTGTGGGGGGGGGGGGGGGGGGCTCGATGGTCGCCCAATAACGGCCTCATTTATTTTCTCCTCAGTGTCACCAAGAGCCGTCGCTACCACGGGCCGACCATGGTTCGGCCCGTGATAGAAAAATTTTCAATCCCAGGGTCCCCAAACCCCATTTCCTTGCATCTCAGCTGCTCAGCACCTGAGCCCCAGAGGCCGTATTTCAACAAAATTTTGGACACCAAAAAAATACTTAGATGTTTAGATATCCGAAAATATCAAAAATTGAAATAAATTATTTCAATGTTCGATATTTTCGGATATCTAAAAAATTAATTATTTTGTTGGTGTCAAAAATTTTGTTGAACTATACCCTGGCCAATGCCAAATACAGGTCGGAAAATATTCAGTGTGCATAGTCAGGTCAGCTTACCTCGTTATATTTAATTAAAACAGAAGCTAAATCCAGTACGTTAACTCTTTAAATTGACTGGATCCTTGTAAAAGCCCTTACAGACTGTAAGGGCTTTTACAAGGCAGCCTGGCTCCAGCCCACCGGGTATTGCCCAAATGCCCATATATTAGCCAGTCCGCTCCTGTTGTCAACGTGTTTTTTTCGAAATAAATTGAATAAAGAAAAATAAATTGTAATATACTAGGGTTTTGTTTTGGTTGAATTATTTACTTTGGCCCAGACCCTATTCTTGAATAGAATATTAAAGAGTCTCAGAGAAATGTCTATTGTTTAGTACCTTTTTTCATCACAATCTATTTTCACTGAAGTCATTTCTGTACCCCCCCCCCCCCCAACTCACGGGTCCGTCGTTTCACCCAATTATCACCCCAGTAATACCCAATTACACCGGGTATTGATTGGGTCAATTAATATATACCTCTACCGAATTGCACAGCAGTTAGCTCTATTGTTTCTTGGGCAGAATTCTGGGAACAAGACTACCGATTGAACTTGACCCATGCATTAATACTAAGTCGGGACTTGGCAGAGATCGCTCAGTTAGTTCGGGAGACATCGTAGTATTATTAAATTTATTTCATAAAATGTAAAACCATGAGTCTTATAACACGTTGAGTAGAGTTTAAGAGAGAACAGAATGGTGAGGGCTTCACCCCCCCCCCCCCCCCCACACACACACACACGCACATGATTGGTTAACACTCCTGGTTAACATCATTCCTAACCAAAAGAAAAATGAGAGTCACCCTCGAAGGAGAGAAATCAAGTGATGCACCAGTGGACTCAGGAGTACCACAGGGCACTGTCCTCGGGCCGTTACTTTTTCTATGTCACATAAACGACCTTTCAGATTCTGTCAAGTCATCAGTTCGACTATTTGCCGACGATTGCCTACTCTACCGAAAGATCAAGAGCTTCAAGGACCACACCACCCTCCAAGACGACCTGGTAAACCTTGAAAAGTGGGCAAAAAACTGGGGAATGCGTTTTAATGCAAAAAAATGCTATGTCATGAGTATTGGAAAAAAAGCCAAAAATTTTACACACTTGACGACCACAATTTAGAAAGTGTGGAAAACAATCCCTACCCAGGCATCCAGATCGCCAACGAATTAAAATGGACAACCCATATAAAAAACATCACCACTTTTAAGGTTTCTTCGTATGAAGCCAAGTGTGGAGCTTGCTTTCCTGGACCAAGAAAGCAAGCTCCACACTTGGCGTCATACGAAGCAACCTAAAATTTTGTCCACACGAATTCAGAAAAACAGCCTACATATCCCTTGTAAGATCAATCTTGGATTATGGAGCAACCATCTGGAACCCATATCTACAAACAGACATAGCAGACCAGAAAGAATCCAAAGGAAAGTCGTACGCTTCATCACAGGCGACTATAAATCAAGAGACAAAGGCTGTATAACAAACATGCTAGGGAAATTAGGACCGCCCCCCCCCCCCCCCCCCCCCTTACCATCTAAATTGTCCCAAAACACCAGTGTATACAGGGTAATATCCCGGAATACAATGGTGTTCGGAGGAAAATCCCATGGTGTATAACGGGATATTTTAATTAGGGGAAATTGCGTAGTCCCGACTTTGTAATGGGTCAAATTCGAACGATATAGGCGACAATGGTCTTGTACCTAACAGGGGCGGCGGAAAAAGGGGGGTGGGGGCACAATTTGTTTTCTTCTGGCTAACCGATGGGTTGTAGGACGGAAAATAAGTTTGTATAGGGGCTCAATGGAAGGGGGAGTGGGGTGGGGTGGAGGGGTACTTTGTCATCGCGTATGTCATGCATACAGAACAAAATTAAATGCGGCTCCGGAAAGAGAACACATGCGCACGGCACGTTTTACCATAGTCCAAGCTTGGACCCAAATTCCGTAATATAATTTTGGGGTTTGGTACGTCCTTTGGACGTACCAAACCCAAAAATTATATTATGGAATTTGGGTCCAAGTTTGGACTAGTTTTATTATTACTATAGTCTGTACTTATTATGACTACTTGCGACGTGCAATATCTCACTATATAACAATGCCGACAGTATTATG
The DNA here is from genome assembly GCA_031216915.1 of Pictodentalium vernedei. NCBI lineage: Eukaryota > Metazoa > Mollusca > Scaphopoda > Dentaliida > Dentaliidae > Pictodentalium > Pictodentalium vernedei. The sequence continues at coordinate 852,512,282 of CM062297.1, forward strand.
ATGCTAATTTTGTTAGAACTATTACTATCTCCCACAGTCAATTTGGTATAGGAGTTGTGTACGTATGCCAGAATTAGGGTACCCATAAATGTTGAAAAAGGGGGGGGGGGGCACGTGCCCGCGGTGCTCCCCCACCCCCCTCGGCTCCGCCGTCCCTGGTTCCTAACATTTCTCCCAAGAAACAAAAATTGTGCAATTCGGGTGGGGGTATATTAATTGGGTTTAAATTTGGCTGTTAACTGGGTGTAATTTTTGGCGTTATAACTGGGTGTAATTGGGTGAACTGGGTGTAATTGGGTGAGATGACGAACCGCCACTTTCATAGAAAAGTCTTCAATGAAAATAGATTACAGATTTCAATGACACCATTTTTTCCAACTGCATTGAACCTCTTGTGTCGTGCATAATAAACCGAAACAACAGTAACATTTCAGTTTTCTGAGAATTGATTTGTTAATTAATAATTCCTGTCACGGTGACTTTGTGCCACCCAACCCCCATTTTAAGTGTGACGTTGTATAATACTATTATTCATAAATTAATCAAACACGGAATGATCAATCCCAGCCGCCAATTGCGCTTGAGATCAAAAGATTTATTGAATGAAAAGGGTGTGGTTTTGATTTTTCCTCTGGGACATTTTAGGCTACGTCTGGCTCTCATTCAATGAAATCTTGATTTACATGCGCTAATTAGGGCACATTTTCGTCATTTGTAGTACTTTTCAAAAAAATATTATTGCTAATCAGTATCGTGATCTGTAATTATTCGGTGCGGCACGGGATTTGTGCTTTGGCCAAGCAGGGTGCGATTTGTTTGGTTTCGCATCGCAATTTGCTAATTGCAATGCGACACCGAACAAATCAAGCCCTGCTTACTGAAACGCCATTTCCTGAGTTCTAGCATTATATTCTAATGAAATTCTTACCTGAGAAAAGTGAACAATTTTCAAGCAACATTTAGGTTTTTATTGAATAAAAAACCAAATGTTGCCTGAAAATTGTTAACTTTTCTCCGGTAAAAGTTTTTAGGTGCCGCTAAAATGCCTGACCAGCCACCTGTTATAGCGGGGGAGGAATTCGCTAGAATTGTGCACTTGGTGATACCTTCCTGAAATTTGGCATGATGTAAGGGTAGGCATCAGAGATTTCAAAATCGATCGGCTACAAGTTGGCACCATCCTCTAGCCACCACTAGCAGCGAAATCCAAAATGGCCGCCAAGCGGATCGAAAAAAAGCTATTTTCGCCGATCGCACAACTGAAGCTCCAAACCTAACACCATACATGTGCTGTAATTGATGTGAATGATGGAGTGAAGCCCTTGGAACAAGTTGGGGGGAAGATTAATGGATAATGGGATCAGAATTTCCGTCGATGTGTGCGTCTGTGTGTCTGACTGTCAGTATGATCGTCCGTCCGTAGATAAATTAGTGTTGAATGTTTCTCGGGAATGCAATGGTCAAATGAACATGGTATGAGAGATTCCTGTCAACACATGAACAAGGGTACTCGATAGTATGCAGCAGTGGGGATACTTGGACATTTGATAATCCAATTAAAGTGACAGTCTATTCTCAACTTCCGGCATTTTCGATAGATTTATTTTCTAAGAAAATAAAACTATCAAATTTCTAGAGGAGTTCTGGTTCAATCTCAACACCATAGCGACACGTCTGCCAGCAAGGGCAGTGCTGGAATGAACTCGGGATGCATTAGTTCCCGTTGTTAATTATACAATGTTATCTTGCCAGTATAGAACATTGGCAAAATGGGACTAGAAGGGGTGAGTGTATGTTTGCAGTCATTCGAGGTACAGGAATATTTTTTGACTACAAGTAGTATTCTTCATTTTCGGCCAGTTAAGATGTGGTGTGTTCCAAGTCAGGATTAATGTTGCCGACACTTAATGCCCATCCCTCATGGTATGCTACTTTACCAGGGATATAGAGATATAGCCACCACTGGGAGCCAAAACATGACCTTTGATGTCGATGAGTGGTCGAAATGTTTTAGCGAATAACTTATCGAAATATGATCCGGTATGGCAATTTGATACCTTACGTTAGATTTATTAGATCAACTCAGGTATGGATTCATTGAGACATGAGTGCGCTACAAGATGAAGGATTTCCAAGTTGATTTGCTATGGAGTAGGAACTGACTAGTCACATGTGGCCTATGGCCAGAGAAAGACAAGGATACCATAGATGAACACACGGGTGAACGAAGGTATCAACTGTTGTACAGAGGCAAAATAGTTGGGGATATTGTATCATGCTATGCATGAATTAACACCGTCTTGTGCAGTAAATAACAGACTATTTTCCGAAATCTAAAACTGTATTCCTATACCCCGGACAATGTAGCAAGCCACATGGGATGAACATTTGTTAGCAAAATCAACTCAACTAGAAACATGACATGTGTTAACTGGCCGAAAATGGAAAAAAAAATACCAGAATAGGAGATGACTGGTCCTAACATGACAGTATACTACTCAATATTGTTACAACAGCCACCTTCACACTTACACAAAGGTGTGCACCTTAATCCAGCTTTCAAGCATTTGCAATTGCCCTTGCAGGCCTTGGCACAACTACAGTGGAGCATCAGTGCACATGCAGCACTTGCGTCTCCTAGGTGAGTCCAAAATGGGACCAGAATATTGAGACGTGGATTCCACTCCCATCCGTACTGTGATGGGTCTGGCACACATAAGTGTTTCTGCAGAGCACGATGCCAAATGAAAGATGACACAAGAATTACCCTTTTTACATGTTGATACAGAGCTGCTTTGGTGGGCGGGATGTTTTCCATAGACTTAAGGCCATGTGTGAACATATGCCGTCTCGCATCATTGACACGTGTACTGACACAACTGTTACTGTACATCTGTATGGTGAGTTTTTCGATATGCTGCATATGAGGGGAATCCTCTGAAAAGACTTGCGGATTCTCAGTCAATTCTATCATCATTTCAGTTGATGCGGGAAAATTCATCCATGCATTCCATCCTGTCTTCTTCCCAATGCCGAGCATGCTGGATGTTACATCACAACCTGTGAAGGCGTGGAAGAAAGTCAGGGCCTTACAGTAATCAGGTCCAAGTTGTGAAGCTATCTCATGAATTGGCATATCTTTATATGCCTTTCCAATTCCAAACCCAATCCACAGCTCACTGAGTCCAAGGTCACGGAATGTTGCGAAATGGTGCAAAGACAGAATGACGACATCAGAATCAACCGTGCGAAGAAAAGCTATTTTGTGACCTTGTGAGACTGCATGGTTGAGATGAAGCATCATGCGCGTGTCTGCTTCCTCGTGGTTCGATGGAGATATGTCACATAAGCTAACATCCTTATTGCATAGTACATATTCTCCTGATGTCGTTAACAACTGGTACTCGGATGTTGATGTTAATTTCAGCAGTTCAGCAGACAGGAACTTGAAAAATTCGTCTTTATTCTCACTAACTTTCAAGAATGCCTGCCAATTCTTCCCTTTAGGTAAAGGGACGTTCTCGGACACCCGTATCAACCTAACTGCTGTCTCACCGAGGCGTTTTGCTCGCGTCTGATTCTTCAAACTGCCTTCGGGGTAACAGTCATAGATCGCATCAACCCTTGTGGTGTTCGTGTTAATCAGAGATTCGATGTATGGCAATAATTGCAATCGAGCATATTCTCCAAACAGATCCGCTTTCTGTGGTTTGATTACATGGACTACAGCAGGCATATCCAAGATGACAACTGAAGCTTGTCTAGCTGCTGAATTCTTCCCTTGTGCAGGAATAGCTGGTAAACAATTGAGAATTTGAGATTTTGTCCCACTCCGTAGCTTACCTCTATCGGATAATGCTGGCGGATCACGTGCATTCTCGTGCATGAAAAACTCATCCATGTTTGAATCAGGCCGGGCTTGCAGTGAAACGAACATCTGGGTAACTATTGCGGCAGTTGCTTTACTTGACATGAGTTTGTCTCGGCCTTTGTCCAGGTTGGCTGGGGGTGGGTTAAGGAAGGTATATATATTTGCCTTGGGAATAACATCATTCAGGGGTACGGTGCATTCCACAAGCCTTTCCTTCAAGAAAGTGGAATATAAATGCTTGCCCCTTTCGGGTAATGACCGTAAACTCTTACTAACTTCGGGGTCCATATATTCACCAGTATCTAATGTCACCAGCTGACCACTAGTTTCATCATAAGGGTTGATAATGAGTCCCTGATTCACCAGATCGAGGAGAGATTTCAATTGATTCAGAAATTTTTTCTGCTCTGATACCGAACTTTCCGGGTGTTCCGTGTTATCTGATGATGTTGTGTGGAAACTTGCATATTCATACTCATCTATAACACGCAGAACTTCTGACCTTGAAAGCTCAATAACGACTTTCTCTTCAGCCTGGCCATAGAGACCTTTTGGACCACTGTCTTCTTTGAGTAGTTGGATACTATGTTCTTGGCTCTGATCTAAACCCATCATACTGAACTTCCTCTCACTACGCTGGACCACAAAATGGCCTTCCATGAATTTGTTGTGGATTGAAGGATGCCGCCTGGGTAGCTGAGACATGTCTCTCAGAAATACGGGGACCCACCGACAATAATTTGTATGTCCTAGGGCAAAAAAGTAACTGCACAACTCATCGATAGAACACAGTGTACCAGGCCAGTTACCGATTCGTTGGTTCCGAACGAATTGACAGCTTGTCAAGAGAAAGTTCCGAACGATTTCACCCCAATAGCGCGCAGTTGGAGATTGTGAAAGAATCCTCTGTTCCCACATTTCAAATGACTCATGGGGCCCAGTCTGCTGACAGTAAATCTCATAAGCATTCTTTCTGAGGATCTCAAGCCAAGCTAGAGTGAGAAGATATGCCTGTCGCGTCCTCTTGACATGTTTCCCACCAAGTAGGGATGATGCTACACCGGGTGTGAATATCTTTGCGAGGTGAAACATTCGCTCCCAACCAGAACCACCCATAAGCTTACCACCAGCTTCTTGGGTGCACATTTCAAGATGCAGGAATCCAATCATACACACCATTCGATCCTCACCTATCTCCTCTGGGAACAGCCATTGACATTTTTTCTGCCTGGCATACAACGGACAGTCACCTTCAATGACAGGTATCTGGCCGGGGTTTACGAAAGCAGTAGCTTCCCTGACCACATACATAGCATGCTTCTGCATACTGAGTGAGTCCGCTTTCTGCTCACTGAAAACAGGGAATACCCCAATAACTGCACGAGGTTTGACATTGTCTTGATCTTCATGTTTTGAAAAGAAGCCTGAAAAGGTCACAGGGACTTCATCAAGCTGCCAGCTGCCATCAACCTTCCCTTTATTGCTGATCTGTGACACATGAGACAACCAGTCATTCTCTCCCACGTTCAAATCTGCATATTCATTGGGCCGTACATTACATTCATCTGGAGATTCAAGCCTGATGTCCCCACCAAAGTCTTCAACGAAAGGAACAAATGCATAGTCGTCTGGGAGTTCAATTTGTGTGTCTTCTGGAACATCTAAACTCAGTGGTGGGGGATCAGTACCCACATTGTCCCTGCTCAGTTGACCAATGAGTGTGATGGACGTACCATGCATATCAGATCTACCAGATACATCAATGTTATCAGTGGTTCCTATCGAGAAAACATTACGTTTGCAGTTAGCTGGGACTACAACACCTTCGTTCTTGAACCGCAGTGAAACAGCTCTCGCGAAACTCCTGCGAACATCCATTACGCGATCATAAGAGACAGAGAGTCCCATTTGATGAAAATCTCTGATAAGATTTTTCATACGATCATGGGCATGCAACTTCAAACCCACATAAAGAGGCATTGGAGTTTCTCTGTCACGTCTCTGGTGAACATTTTGTGCATGTTCGGAGCGTTTCGCTGAATTGCTGATCAACATCTGTGAAATAGTACAAGCCACTCGAGTCTTGGCATTAACAGTCTCATCATCGCCTAAGTTCTGTATACTACATGTGCCCTCAAGTAGAACTCTAAGAAGAGTCAGGAGTGAGTTGGGTACAGGCTCGCTCAAGCAATAAGATGAAAATGATCCCGTGAAAGGAGCTTGAGATATGAGTATGTGTTTACGCAGAAGAAGACCCACATCAACTATCTTTTTTGCCTCTTCCTCAGACACTATACGAGTTAAAGATTCGGACAACAAGGAGCCAACTCGAAACCTACTTGAAATAAACACATCTCTACCCTGTGTGAAGGCGTCCCAGCCATCGCCCAATTTCTGCAACAAATGTTCTTTGAATCGAGTGGAATGTATTTCTTCACTAAGCCAATCAGAACCGACTTGCTTCAACCTCCGACTGTACAGATTCTTGAGATCGACAAGCTTCATCGCGGAATCGTTGTGTTCAACAAATGTTATGAGCTCTGCCATAACGAGAGGGTCATAGGGCAGGCCTGACGCGGAATGTTCGGCGTTCTTCGACTTTTTAGATTTAGCCGCTCGTGCTTCATTGGCAAGCTTACAATAACAGGTTTTGTGATAGTAAAGATCACTAGCAGCGGAATCAAATGCTGCATTGACCCGAGAAAAAACAACCCAGTTCTCGGCTTCCTTTGCCATAATTTTGAGTTTATTGTTATCAGACATTGATCTGCAAATAGGCTCACTGCTGTCACCTTCGCGTTTGTGACAATAAACACACTGGGGCAGTTTCCTGTCACAGCCAGATTCAAAACTTGTCCGTGTTCTTTTAGGACTCAGCGGGGAGCAGGATGCCACTGCCTCATTTCGCTCTCGCTTGTGTAGCACGCGCTGTACGATGTGAGTCTGAATACTGTCACGGCATGTCTTATGATATATTGCCTTATTCGTCAACAGTGACATCGACATACACTCATCACTCTCTCTCATCAAACAATCAATGGTCAAATTATATGGAAGCTCAACGCCATTATCTAGGAAGCGCGTTATGTCTTCCTCAATAGCTTTATAGGCGTCATGAAAACGAGATTCTCTATACGGACGCATCAATTTCTTGGAACTGTCTTGCTGGCAAAAGCAACAACGTTCCCAGTCAGTACTAGTCCGTACACGAAGAGGATTCTCACTCATTCTGTGAATGATTTTTGTGAACAATCGCGTTCTCGAATTAATTTCGACAGACAAATCAGAATTGCTTGCGGAATTACGCCAAACAAGAGATTGTATGGCAAAGAGACTGCTTCATAAAGAGCGTTGTTTCTCCGGGATCAGCGTCATTCAGGTTTGCCTGAATGACGCTGATCCCGGAGAAACAACGCTCTTTTCAAGTTCCAAGAAATTGATGCGTCCGTATAGAGAATCTCGTTTTATTCTACATCATCTCCCACGTCTGTTTCCAACACGTGCGTGGATCAGAGTTCACTTTCGCGCCCTTACAATCGGATGTATAGTCGGTAGACCGTCGAAAAGGAGGTTCCCTTCAGCCGCTGGCGGCCATTTTGGATTGTGCCGCTACTGGTCGCCACCGGTCGGTGTCAACTTGTAGCCGATCGTTTTTGAGAACCTCATAGCCTACACTAACAGTGTGCCAAATTTCAAGAAGGTATCACCAAGTGCACAATTCACCTGTATGTGACGAATTCCTCCCCCGCTATTATAAATTTATAGACTTATGAATCTATAGCTATTTAGTCAGGTTGTCTATGTTGGCAGGCGTCAGGGCCAATGTGTTGTTGGACGACAGAAAAGATGTTGAATTATTTGGGGCATGTAGCCTTGTGTACACCAAGGAAAAATAATTAATCTGTTCCGGGAAATCGACCGATCCTGTTTTTGGCTGCGACCCAAAATTTTTATCGGCTCCATTCCCACGAATAATGGTGAATGGCACTGAATTCAGAAAAATTTCCAACACACTTCGATCAAAATGGCAACAATGTCGTCAGGGTTGTGGTCTTCGTGCAGTGCAGAGCTGTTGTAAAAAAAATAAATAAAAGCACATCGTACAAGTTTCAGAAACGACGACAAATGTTCCTTGAAGGTGAGTATGATATTTTATTAGATGTCATCTCCCGCAGGTGGCATCTTATGGAATCCCATACTGACCGTCAGAGCTTCTCCATTCTGGAAGCATGTGTTCCAAAATCCAAACTGCGCAATATTATATTACATTGGATGACATTGCTCTCTCGACTGAACTCATTAAATATCAACGAGTGGACGAAATTTGTCCGTAAATCCGAGCAGGCTGTAATTCTCATTCAGTATAGCTCAGAACACGCGAAATCATCAGTGTTTCACTGGAAATTAAAACGTCCGAGGATTCCCAGAAGCACACCCGGCTTTCACGTCATTTGCATCTTGCATGGGGCGGAGACATACATGAGATTGACAGCTCATGTCGGCCATTTGCGGTATCTGGATTCCAGCAAATCAAAGTGGAAAGCAAAATAGTCTGTGTGTGTGTGTGGGGGGGGGGGGGTTGCTTTCTTTCAATTCAGGGGCTAGCAGTTCAGTTTTTTTTTGGGGGGGGGTGGGGGTGGGGGGCTGCCATGATATTTAGAAGGTTGTTGTGTGGCTTCGGGTGTCCTCCCCTAGTCTTAACTATGACCCCTCTGGTAATTACCCCCCCCCCCCCCCCCCGGGAAGTGAAAGGATCCGATGGGGCAACGACTGGAGGGTCCAACCTACACTGCAGGACTAGGCCTTCAGAAATTTTCGAAATTCAGTGCTCTAAGATCGAATCCAAGGTAATTGTAGCGTTTTTTAATACCATTTTGGGGTTCTATCTTATGTGAAACCTGCATTGGGCCAGTGTGTTTTTTCTGGGGGGGGGGGGGGGGGGGGGCTACCCCCCCCCCCCCATACCCCCCCCCCCCTGCCTACACCAATGGAATAGCCAGCGGGGGCATGGTACCCCTAAAATGCCCACTGCGACCAGACCTACATGGGTATAAAGGAAGAGGCAGCTGAAAGACACAAAGTAACATCGAAACAGTTTTATTTAAGTTTTAACAGCGGGGCGACCCCGAGTCTGGTATTTACTGAATAAGTGAAGTTCATGTGGTTATTTCCGTGCAAAACACCATGATTTACAGAAGTAACTTCCTTGTTGGTCCCATCAACCTGTAAGTTTCAATTATTTTCTCCCAATCCATATCGTTAATATCGGGAGGGGATTCCCTGCACACCCGCATCAAACTATCAAGAGTACACTGCCCCATTCTATTTCTGAGTGGCGTTTTAACTAAATTCATCAGGCTGAATGCCCTCTCAACATTTACAGTTCCCGCAGGAATAAGGGTAGCAATGTACACTATGTGATAGATGGCTTCAAATGTATATTTGAGAGCACTATCGCAGCACAAGTTTTCAAATAAATCAGCGAGTGTAAACTGCATTTTAATTTTTAGTTCCTCAAGTTTTTTCTCCTCTTTCTTTTTTTCAACTTGACTGATCGTGTTTGTCAATGAGATACGTTTCTCCGCGGCTGCTATTTCATTTGCCGTTTTGGATTCGTGTAAATCTCTTAGTGAGTACATATGTTTTTTAAATATTTGAAATTCACTTGTTATCTGCAGAGATGGGAATTCAGGTTCAACATTAGTGGTGTGGCCATTTAATGTGTCAGAATTTGGGCAGCCATAAAACTCTGCAATTTGTTTGATTTCATCTTCCCCATAGGAGGGTAAACTTTCCCTTTTCCTGGGCAAATTTCTTGGGTCGAGAACACCAAAGGATGACAACAGTCCCGACGATGATAGCATGGTGTCAATCTCAGTCACAAGTTCATTTATTACTGGTTTGATGAAATTATTCTCAAATGATGCTAAATCAAACTGCTTATGTGATCGACTCCTTATTTCAAATATGGAGGTACAACTGTTGGCTTCACATAATAGTTTGTTAATATTTTTGTAATGTTTCCCCGATGCTAGGTCGCCGGCAAGCCCAGTCAACGCTAGCTTAGTTGCATTGATGTAAGAAGGTAACTGTGTAAAGTTTAAGGAATCTGATTGCAGAATAAGTGAAAGTTTATTAGTTTCTGCCAATATATCAGCCAATATGCAAATTGTGGTTATATTGCAAGGATCTATCAACTGACATCTAACACCTAGTATTTCAGGCTCCCTTTTCTTCTCATAAATACCATCAAGTGCATCAACAATGCACTGGAATCTTGTAATGACTCTCTCGCAAGCTTTACCGTGACTGAGCCAGCGTGTGGTAGAGGGCATGACAATATTTAATGCAGTGAGGTCATGAATTTCCTGTGCAGACTTTAATACTGCTGTTCGCTGGGGGCTATAATTAAAGAGCTTTGCTAACGAAACTAGCAGACTGTCTGCTTCCTTGAGTTTGTTAAATTTTGGAAGGTTCAAAACATGTTTAAAGGCTAGAGCTAGTCGATGGTTGCGACAATTCAAGTATAGGCTGTAGGGAGAAACGTGTCTGTACCTCCTCTGTAGACCAGAGCGCTCACCAGACATTGCATTTGTTCCATCAAGGGCAATGAAACGTGTGTCCTCTATGTTAATGCCCTTTTGAATGAGAAATTTACCAAGCTTGTCCATCAGTGATGCTGCATCAGTCTGATCCACTTGGACAATGCCCATGAAGTGGTCCCTTACTGTATTTTCCTTAAGAAAACGTGCCATGATACAAAGCTGAGTTACATTGCTTTCATCTGTGCTTTCATCACACAGAATAGTAAAAAATTTATTTAATCGTAGGGACGACAGTAATTCTTCCTCAATGCAATTTGAGATGCATGCTATATATTGTTTGACTGAGAATGGAGACGTATATGAGCAGACCTTTGTTGTAATCCTCTGAATGAATTCATTTAACTCTGTATTGCCAGTTTTTGCCACAAACTCGACCAAATCTTCGAAGTTTGTTGTGTGTGCCCATTTCTTTTTAATCATGAAATACACAGTTTGCATAAGAGTTTTTAATGCTGACCTATTTTTATTTTTATCTGCGGTCTCTTTAAATGTGTGCGCCGCTTGAATCTTATGATAAATTGATTCCGCTGATTCACATTTTTGTTTAACAAGGGTGTCTATTGCGTTTGTGTGACGCTTGCTTCGTGCATGCTTTTTAAGTTTTCTAGTAGGGTGTGTACCAAGTTTTACCCCGAACTGATAAAACGCTCCCCCATCCTGTTTGCAATATGATTTGTCGCCTATCAGTTCACAATGTTTGCACATATATCCCTCCTTAGATACACTGTAGTAGAGCCATTTATATTTGTTCTCATATTTTCCCGATGAAAACCGGCGCTCATCGGAATTTCCTGCCACTGGCAAAAATAATAAATGTTGATCGTCATTATCATTATCAGATTCAGAATCATCACATTCGGTACACGAATCAAGGTCGAAAGAAGGGATATTCTGCCCACTTTTGTGGGTGGATTTAGATTGTACGTTTGTATTATCGACCAGAGATAACTGCAAGGAATCCGGTGTGTTTTTTGTACAAGGCGGGTACCAATTCGTCATTGCTGGCTTCACTAATTTTGATTGGGACTGTATTTAGCTTCAGTGCGTCTGTGTTATTATTATCTGACGTCGTTGCTTGCTCTGAATGTTCATTTACTAAAGTTAACGTTTCTGAAAGTTTGGGTTTGAAGAACCGAGTAATGTCTTTATTTTCATCAGATAATTTTATTTTTTTTCGATAATATCTGGAATTATGTGACATGGTGATTTCGTTAATTTATGCGAAGAGCGTCTGCTTCTCTCGTTGGTTTTGGTAAACACGTGTTGACAAATGACTGAACAAGATACGCGACACGTCATTCGCTGGAACCAATCATCGTTCAGCCAGTCAAAATTACTGACAGTGACTGCACGTAACTCGTTTCATTCTGAAGAAAAGCGAGTCAACACTGAACAACTTTCGATGTTTTATCGGATCTGTGCCAGTAAAGTGCAAACTCCTTGACAGGTGTACAGCTTTATTACTCTTTTATTATTTATAATTTACGCACACTTCTGTCAATTCGCTTACCCTTGTTTAAAGCTCATATCGTTGGTTCGTTGTCATGTTCTGTGTGAACATTTTGGGGGAATTTTAGGAGCTAAAATTGGGAATTTTGGTACCCATTTCGCGAGGGGAATGGGGCCGAATTTCGGCCCCTGAGAGGCTCTGGATTAATCCCTGGACACTTTCAACAGCCAGGGTCACCTCATGTCAGACAGTTTATGGGTGAAGGAAGCCAGAGAGAAGCATAAAGCAACTGTGACAATCACCAACATTCTAACTCTGCACAAGCAGGGACAGCATAGGTCAGCCTGGGACCGATCAGGACTATTTAAAATACGCTCTAGCCTCGGAGCCTATTTTTTCAATTCATGCGCCAGATTTCAATTTACGGAGTCACACTGCTGTTTGTTACACACACTGCAAGTATGTAATAGCTCTCATCATTTTCATTCAGTACACTATAGCAAACATTAATCTTCACTGTGGTTTCTGATCAAGTCTTGGCTGCCTATTTAGGCAGCCAAGACTTGATCAGAAACCAGAGTAAAGATTAATGCTTGGTAATTAAGACTTGAAGTATTAACTTAAGCACTCTACAACAATGATAAATGATAATCATATATATAATACATGTAAGAGTGTCTCTCTCGATTATCCATCGAAAAGAATATCAAAATATGATCTGAGAAGTTACGCGCCAACTGAGAAGCCTATTTCTGAGATTTAAGAGCCAGGTCCTGATGTTTCAGAACCAAATATGCACTGGCGCATGCCCAGGTCGGTCCCTGGTCAGCTTTTGTACACTTTTGGAGAATCAAATTCCTTGACATTTTCATGACTTTTGCAAAGCAGGGATAGCACTGGGCAGGCTTCATATTTTCATGACTTTTGCAAAGCAGGGATAGCACTGGGCAGGCTTCATATTTTCATGACTTTTCCAAAGCAGGGATAGCACTGGGCACACTTTTTGAAGAATCAGATTCTAATTCCATGACTGTTCCAAAACTTTCTCCCATATTTCCATGACCTTTCCCATGTACAGTTGAAACTAGAAGTCCTGTCACGAATAGTGCGCTTATCTAGGCTTAATTGCACGTTGGAATTACGCGCAATTGCCATATCGAATGAGATCCAAAGCACGGCAGGTTCTCCTGGTTACTCGTAGCAAACACATGCAATGTTTCTGCCAATGGACCTCCGGGTTACCCGGAGGTCCATTGGCTGAAACATTGCTTGTGCACAGGCCATATGTACAGAATTTGATAGCTTTACTGGGGCCATAACGTGTACATTAACGCGCATATCAACGTGCTATTTGTGCGCATTTCATGACAGGACTTCTAGTTTTAACTGTATGACCTTCATGCTCTCTTTTTTATGATTTTAAGCATGATTTTTAGAGGAAATGGCAAACTGCATCATCATCACAGCAAATTTCGGTGTTCAACTGATGATCGGAACCAGCCACCACAATCAGCCGATTGTGGGCAATCGGATGACAAGGGCAACAGCACTTGGAACATCAGTTCAACAGATTGTTGCCAAGCATTTTGTGATGATTCATAAACCACATTTTATTATCTTTAGCCAGTTGTTCCATTGTTAATGTAAAATGATGTCAATGGTACCATTAAATCAAGTTGAAAAACCACCACAATGTGTATTCTTAATCTCTCTCGACACCTTTTTACAGGATATACAAGTTAAAAGGCATGTTACATTTATAATTAAGTGTACCTGCGGCAATCGTGCGTTCATATCGGAAAAGTGAAGGTTGCACTCCACTGACTCAGGTTGCAGTAAAATTACCAGTTGGGAGCCACGTTTACTGCCCAAGTGTGCGCGAATGGTGATTTTACTGGACCTGAGTCAACGGAGTGTAACACTGTGAAGTATGTTCAACTTAATCTAGTTCTTTCGAGTCTAGACTTATCTAGTAGTGAACGAACTGTAAACCCATAAAATAAGTTCAATTTAATGTAGTTCTTTTGAGCCTCAACTTGTCCAGTAGTGCACGGTATTACAGTCAGAATCAGAATCAACCGATTGTGAGCTCAAATAACCTGTAATCGGTCAGCAGCCATTTTTTGGTAATCGGTGGAACACCACCCGACTGGTTGAAGGCAAGTGCACCACTGGTGTGCAGTATGCCTACAGTTAAAACTAGAAATCCTGTCATAAATGCACACAGATAGCACGTCGATCTGCACGTTAACCTACGCATTATGACCATAGTAAGGCCATCAAATTCTGTACGTATGGCCTGTGCACAAACAATGTTTCAGCCAATGGACCTCCGGGTAATCCGGAGGTCCATTGGCAGAAACATTGCCGGTGTTTGTTATGAGTAACCAGGAGAACCTGCCATGCTTTGGATGCCATTCGATATGGCAATTGCGCGCAATTCCTATGCACAATTAAGCCTAGACAAGCGCACAGTTTGTGACAGGACATCTAGTTTTAACTAAGTATACAGTGCTACTGTGCCCTCATATGGGCAATAAGGATAATGTGCCTTACCCAAAGACACAGCGTGCAGTTACCATTGGTCATGATCAAACCACTGACCTTTTGGTTTGATGCTGAACACCCTAGCTAACCACTGATCCACCACACTCCCAAAGTATTCCCTTTATGCAACTGGGAATCTAACCAAATTAATCTTGTTCGACAGAGGTCACTGAGATCTGTCAAACACAAGTGAATTGGTCACATGCCTACTAGCATTGTGGCATAGAAATTTAAATTCTATAATAAATTTCCTTTCTTATTATACCTACCACAAATGTTTACTACAGGCTTGCACTACAGAGGAAGTCCCTAACTCCGAAAATATACTCTCTATTTTGATCTTTCCCAAGCGATTTGGGAATGAAAAGTGTTGCAAAAGCACCAAGAAATGAAAGTGTCAATGACACTGTAGCTCAACTTGACAAACTTGAACTTGGTAAGTTATAAATGAAATGGCAAAATTGAAGATCATTAGTAAGTAACAATGTTATTCGATGAAATGTCAACATTACAGCATTGTGTGTGCACATCATCAGAGTAATCCATGCATTTTTAAATGTAAACTGTAAGACTGGCTAAAAGAAGAATGTTGACATAAAAATACAGTATGTTCAGAGGTTATTGTAAATGGCAACTTTTTTCACAGAAAAGAATGCTAATCAACAGCTCCTATCTAGGGTTCTTGACTAATGAGCACACTAAGTTCAAAAACAATCCTATGATAAATGTGGCCTGTAGGACATGTCAAAGAATGTTGATGCACAAATGCAATAAATTCAAAGATTGTTGCCAACAGCAACAGTTTTTGATGGAAATGAAAAGAAAATCAATAGCTCCTATCTTTGTCACCCTGCATAAGCATACAAAGTTTCAAAACAACCTGATAATGAATGTGCCCTCTGAGGCATGCCAAAGGAAGATGTTAATGCACAAATACACTAAGTAGAAGGTCATTGCTTTGTGGCAATGGGGGTTTTGGGGGTTTTTTTTTATGGAAATTCATAAATATACCCTGCTGAGAGTGCAAAAGGGATACGTTGATGCACAAATGCAGTAAGTACAAAGGCTGGTGATAACGACAATAACGTTTTTATGGAAATGAAAAAATAGCTCACATCTAGAGGTCACCCCAAACACACATACCAAGTTTCAAAGTGATCCGATCATAAATGTGCCCTGAAGGGTGTGTTAAAGGTAAATATTGGGGTCTGACAAAACTGAGTTCAAAGGTCAGCGGCAACATTTTTTGACAGAAATGGAAGAAAATCGACAGCTCCCATATAGATGTCACATCACACAAGCACACCAAGTTTGCAAGCGATCCAATCATAAATGTACCCTGCAGGGTGTGTCAAATGAAAATACTGATGCTTAACTGCACTAAGTTTTTACTAAGTTCATCGAAGGTCATTCATTGTCAGTGGCAACATTTTTTGACGGAAATCAAAGAAAATCAATAGCTCCCATCTAGAGGTAACCCCAAACAAGCATACAAAGTTCCAAACCGATCTGATCATAAATGTGCCATGTAGGGCATGCCAAAAAGGAATCTATTGATGCCTGACTAAACTAAGTTCAAAGATCGTTGTCAGTGGCAACATTTTTTGATGAACGGAATTGGAAGAAAATCGATAGCTCCAATCTAGAGGTCACCCCAAACAAGCATGCCAGATTTCAAAGCAATCTGAACATAAATGTGCCCTGTAGGGTGTGCCAAAGGGAAAGATTGAGGTATTTATTATTATTAGGTATTGGTGTTTCAGGTCGCATATTTCTGCAGAATAGCTAATCATGATCACAACAGTTTTACGGGTGGAGGAAGCCGGAGTACCCAGAGAGAACCACCAAGCAACAGCGAGCAGCTGTCAGCTCCCTAACATACTAACTCCACACAAGCAGGGTTAGCATTGGTTGAAGACAGGTGCACCATCGACGTGCAGTACGCCTTAGTGCACAGCGTCACCGTGCCCCCACATGGGCAATGCGGGTGAAGTGTCTTGCCCGAGGACACAACGCGGTTGGTGGGATTCGAACCGAGGCCCCCTCGGCTTGCAACCTGCACCTCTACCTACTGAGCCACCACGTCCTCCTGGAAGATTGAGGTCTGACTAAACTAAGTTCTAAGAATGTTGGCCGCGGCAACATTTTTCAACGGAAATGGAAGAAAATCGATAGCTCCTATCTAGAGGTCACCCCAAACATGCATGACCAGGTTTCAAAGCAATCCGATCATAAATGTGCCCTGTAGGGTGTGCCAAAGGGAAATATTGAGGTCTTCTGACTAAACTAAGTTCTAAGGACGTTGGCTGCGGCAACATTTTTGGACAGAAATTGAAGAAAATTGATAGCTCACATCTAGAGGTCACCCTAAACAAGCATGCCAGGTTTTAAAGCAATCCAATCATAAATGTGCCCTGTAGGGTGTGCCAAAGGGAAATATTGAGGTCTGACTAAACTAAGTTCTAAGAACATGGGACGTGGCAACATTTTTGATGGATATTGAAGAAAATCGATAGCTCCCATCTAGAGGTCACCCCAAACAAGCATACCAAGTTTCAAAGTGATCTGATCATAAATGCGACCTGTGCGGTGTGCCAAAGGAAATTGTGGACGTATGTACTAACGTACGTATGCTGACGGACGAGAAGTGATGGCAATAGCTCAGCTTGACTTTATCAAGTGGGGCCAAAAATTAGCCAAAACTGGGTTGAGTGCTACCGGTGCACACCCAGTAGGGGATGCTCCTCTCTTAGTACAAATCCATGGCTTTCGGTAACCAGTGCGCAAACACATAGCTGAAGACTCATTCTTTTGAATCCGTCAACATTGGAGATATGTGATCAGCGGGGAGGAAGGATTCTTACCCAAATAAGAAGACGGGAGGGCCTCCATGTAAACAATTGTGGTAGGTATAATAAGAAAGGAAATTTACTATAAAATTTAAATTTCTTATCAACCTAACGTAAATTGTTTACTACAGGCTGAATAGACAATAGGATGGAGGGAATCACATAACCAAACCCCACATAACCCAACTGCACTGGAACCGTGGACAGAGGAAGAGGCCCCTAGGCCTATCAAACCACAGACAAACATTAGTAAAAGACAATGACAGATGAGGCATATGGTTCTGTGCGACACACAGACAGAAAGGGCAGAATCAGCAGAGCTGGAACTGACTTAGTAAGAAGCCCAATGGCTAAGGTAGACAACAGCCTGAGCAGAAGAAAGAGAGTCCAAAGCAAAAAGGTCCTCTGACTGCTCCTGCAACTGATGCAGATAGAAGGTGGAGAAAGAAGCATTTCTCCAGTAGGCTTCCTGCATAACATCCGACAACTTGACGGAGTTAGTACAAACCCAAGAGGTAGACAAAGCACACACCTCGTGGGCAGAAATAAGATTGGTAATACAATCGTCAGTCACCAGACGAACGTAAACTGCATGAATAGCAAGACAAATCCACCGAGAAATGGATTGAAGAGAGATCTTCTATTGACCAGGAATAAGAGACAGAAAAAACTGTTTCCTGCCTTTCCTAATGAACTGCGTCGGATTGAGATAAATGCGAATTGCACGAACCGGACTGAGCAAAGGGTGTTACCCTCAGCAGAAGGAAGAGCCCTGAAACAGATAGGAGGTGGAGTCGTTTCTGGTATCTGATTCTTGGCCAGAAAGGAGCAATAAGTGGTAAACGTAACACCAATGGGAGAGCTCCTGAAAAAGGCCGGATCAACCGACAGGGCTCTCTAACCCGTCTGGCTGAGGCAAAAGCCATCAGAAAAGCTGTCTTGTGAGAAAATGCATATCCACCTGGGATAAAGGTTCGAACCAACCACCTCCTCTACTATATGAAGAATCCTGAGTCCTCCCCCTAGCCTGCCGAAGCTTACCCTTACCCCATGAGTAAGTAGAAGCGGCGACAGGAGGATCAGTCCTTGGCTTCGCAGAGGAAGCAGAAGGGTGCTTGTTAGGCTTTGGACGGCCCCTGCCTCCAACCGAAGGCTGATCAAGCTGACAAAGCAGCAGCTGATCTTTGGAATGACATAGGATGTCATCCCGGAAGGTCGCCACAGAACCATGGAATAGTTGCGGACCTGCCAAAGAAGCAGATCGAAGAGCAGCACGCTGCCCCTCAGGACGGAAATGGCTTGTGTCCAACACAGCGTCCCTGCGAACTAGCGGGGCAAGATATGCCTGTCAAAACTGGAACATGCACAAGTTTCTCTGAAGTAAAGTTTGAAATTTTTGTTGGCTCGACTATGTCTGTCCCCCCTCCCCCACCCTCCAATCATTGCCCATTCCAATGCCCTGTCTGGGGTAAAGGGTGATTCACCTGTTTTAGCATCTTCATATTAAGCGATCTGGGGTCTTTACAAAATAAAAACTAGAAAAACTGTGAGCACTGCTCACTAAATGATACCACCCACTCCCACCAAGAAACATTTTACAACAGTAAAAGTGTGTTTAATGTAGAGAGCACAAACACTGACAACCCACCCCCCCCCCCCCCCCCCAAAAAAAAAAATAAAAATACCTGAAAGCAGAATAGAAGGTGCACATCTATAATGTATATAAAAGAATGTCTGAGAGTTTCAATGAAATTCGCCCACTGGTATAAGAGGAGTAGCGGATAACAGGAGTGTACCCCCCTAAAGCATCACAACAATTTGGCTAAGTTCATTTCGCCCTTTGGGAAAGAGTAAAAAATAAAAATACCTGAAAGCAAAATAGGAGGTGCACATCTATAATGTATAGAAAAGAATGCCTGTAAGTTTCAATGAAATCCACCCACTGGTTTAAGAGGAGTAGCGGATAGCAGATGTGTACCCCCAAAGCGTCACGGACGTACGGACGTACGTAAGTACAGAAGTACGGACACCATGAATGCTATATACCGCCCACTTTTCAAGTGGGTGGTATAACTAGAGGCTCTACAGAGGCTGTAATTTCTCACCTGGAACTACATATAAAAATGTGATTTCCCATAGGCTTTCCATGGTAACTATGAGCTGCAATTGTGGTCATGTTTGCAACATTACATCAACATTACATGAGGATCATTGGTAGAAGGTGTCCCAGTCTTCAATCACGTGAAGTTTCAAAACATTTGAATTCATCAAAAAGAATCATAGAATGACTCTGGTGGCCATATTTTCCAACCAACGGGAAAACAAAGAGGATCGTTTGTAGAGGGCCTCCTATAGACCATTCTTGCCAAGTTTTGGTTCACATCAGCTCAGTAGTTCCAGAGAGAAGATGAAAATGTGATTTCCCATAGGATTTCTATAGTAACTATAAGCCACAATTGAAGCCATGTTTGCAACCCGATCACCATTACATGAGGATCATTGGTAGAGGTGGTCCCAGTCATCAACCATGCAAAGTTTCAAAACATTTGTCCCTGTGGTTTCAGAGGAGATTTTTCAAAATCCACCAATCAGAATCAAAGAATGCCTCTGGCGGCAATGTTTTCAAACCCATGGGATCAAAATGAGGATCGTTTGTAGTGGACCTCCCATAGACTATCCCTGCCAGGTTTGGTTCATGTCAGCTCAGTAAGTCCAGAGAAGATGATGAAAATGTGATTTCTCATAGGGATTCTAAAGTAACTATAAGCCGCAATTGTGGTCATGTTTGTGACCCAATCAACATTAAATGAGGATCGTTGGTAGAGGGGGTCCCAGTCATCATTTATGTGAAGTTTTAAAACATTTGGCCTGGCAGTTTCAGAGGAGAACCAACCAGAATCAAAGAATGCCTCTGAAAGCCATGTTTTTGATCCTATGGGAACAAAAATGGGGATCGTTTGTAGAGGACCTCCCATAGACGACCATTCCTGCCAAGTTTTGGTTCACACCAGCTCAGCAGTTACAGAGAAGAAGATGAAAATGTGAAAAGTTTACGGATGCCGGAAGCCAGACGCCAAGTGATGAGAAAAGCTCATATGGCCTTTTAGGCCAGGTGAACTAAAATGGTAGCATCATTTTATTCAGAAGATAACTTCTAAAGGTCTGCAAGGCTGCTGTAGAAGATTCTCCTCACCATTTATAATGGCAGCATCCATTCATTGACAGGTTAACTTCATTGATGACGATTGACGATAGGTGGCACCAAGGAAAATGACAATTTGAGGATTATAACGGCTATAAATGGTGAGGATTCTCGTTGTATAAAAATAAAATGGTGTTATCTTCTCCTGTTACATGCAGAACGACAATTGATGATCAACATGGGTGCAAAATTTGAACAATAAAGCAAGTAAAATGTTGGAGTAGGTGACACAATAGTGTAATATTTCAAGAACTAAAAGGGGGCATAACTCTGGAAATACAAAACAGAGTTACCTACTCTTGTCACATGCACAATGGAAATTGATGATCAACATGTGTGCAAAGTTTGAACAATATAGCATGTAAAATGTTGAAGGAGTAGGCGACACAATACTGTAATGTTTTAAGTACTAACAGGGGCATAACTCTGGAAATACAGAATGGAGTTACCTGTTCTTGTCACATACACAACAGCAATTGATGATTAACATGTGTGTAAAGCTTGAACAATATAGCATGTAAAATGTTGAAGGAGAAGGCAACACAATAATAGTACTGTAATGTTTTAAGTACTAAAAGGGGCATAACTCTGGAAATACAAAATGGAGTTACCTGCTCTTGCCACATGCACAATGGCAATTGGTGATCAACATGTGTGCAAAGTTTGAACAATATAGCAAGTAAAATGTTGAAGGTGTAAGCGACACAATGCTATAAAGTTTTAAGTACTAAAAGGGGGCATAACTCTGGAAATACAAAACAGAGTTACCTGCACTTGTCTCATGCACAACAGCAATTACTGATCAACATGTGTCAAAGTTTGAACAATGTAGCAAGTAAACCTTTGGCGGAGTAGGCGACACAAAAATTGTTTACAGACAGACAGACGGACAATACCATAACATAATATGTCCGTCAAAAATTGACAGGTGTATAAAAAGGTGAACTCAACAGATGTAGAAAGTAAAAGAACACCCCCAACTACAAGAGAAAGTTGGCAGAAAATAAAGGGCCGTAGGGAACACAAATGAACCCAGATGGCCGACAGGGACCCAAATGAAAGTGTCAATGACACTGTAGCTTAACTTGTGTGTTTTTTTGATGAAAAGGATAATGTTCAATGTTTATGAAAGGATTATGAAATAAGACAAGAATTGTGATAATTGGGAATATGTTCATTTCTGTTCCCTGTATGCTATGTTTTTGATAAAAATAATATGAGGCATACACTGTACTAAAGAGCTGAGGGGTGGGTTAATATGACCTCACAGTTAATGTATGTGTCCCTCACAGTTAACGTATATCAACAAAAGTTACAAGTTACAGTGAAATTATTCCAAAACGAGTCATCCTGTCAAGTTACATTAAAATCCCTTCATAAATATGGCATGTAGACTGTGCTAAAGGTTTTTGGGCTATGGGCCCCTGTAGCCGTCAGTTTCCCAATTGCGTCCAAAGGGGACGTTCTCATCTAGACAAGTTACAATGAAATCCCTTTATAAATATGACTTGTAGACTGTGCTAAAGGTTTTTGGGCTTTGGGCTCTGGCAGCCATCATGGTTGAATGATCACAATCAAAAGGGGACATTCTCATCTGGGCATCATCTGGAGTGATCCTACGAAGTTACAATGAAATCCCTTCATAAATATGACCTGTAGACTGTGCTGAAGGTATTCGGGCTTCGGACACTTGAAGCCATCACAGCTGACCAATCACGACCAAAAGGGGATGCCATCATCTAGGCATTATATGAAGTCAACCTACCAAGTTACAATGAAATCCCTTCATAAATATGACCTGTAGACTGTGCTAAAGGTTTTTGGGCTTCGAGCTCGGGCAGCCATCATGGTTGAATGATCGCAACCAAAGGGGACAATCTCATCTGGGCATCATCTGGAGTGATCCTGCGAAGTTACAATGAAATCCCTTCATAAATATGACCTGTAGACTGTGCTAAAGGTTTTTGGGCTTCGAGCTCGGGCAGCCATCA
The DNA here is from genome assembly GCA_031216915.1 of Pictodentalium vernedei. Classification (NCBI taxonomy): domain Eukaryota; kingdom Metazoa; phylum Mollusca; class Scaphopoda; order Dentaliida; family Dentaliidae; genus Pictodentalium; species Pictodentalium vernedei. The sequence continues at coordinate 852,534,797 of CM062297.1, forward strand.
TGGTTGAATGATCGCAACCAAAGGGGACAATCTCATCTGGGCATCATCTGGAGTGATCCTGCGAAGTTACAATGAAATCCCTTCATAAATATGACCTGTAGACTGTGCTCAAGGTTTTCGGGCTTCGGGCACCTGTAGCCATCACAGCTGACCAATCACGACCAAAAGGGGATGTCATCATCTAGGCATTATATGGAGTCAACCTAACAGGTTACAATGAAATCCTTCCATAAATATGACCTTTTGCCTATGCTAAAGGTTTTTAGGCTCGGGCACCCATCAAGGCTGAATGATCACGATCAAAATGGGACGTTCTCTTCTAGACATTATTTGGAGTCGTCCTACCAAGTTACAATGAAATCCCTTCATAAATATGACCTGTAGACTGTGCTAAAGGTTTTCGGGCTTCAGGCCCCTGTAGCCGTCACAGTTGCCCAATCACGTCCAAAAGAGAACTTTCTCATCTAGACATTATATGAAGTCAACCCACCAAGTTACAATGAAATTCCTCAATAAATATGACCTGTAGACTGTGCTAAATGTTTTCGGGTTTTGGGCTCGTGCAGTCGTCACGGTTGGCAGATCAAGCCCAAATGGGGAAATTCTCATCTAGACATCATAAGGAGTCATCCTACCAAGTTACAATGAAATCCCTCCACATTAAACATGACCTGCAGACTGTGCTAAAAGTTTTTGGGTTTCGGGCTTGGGCAGCCATCACGGTTGATAGATCATGCCCAAAAGGGGACGTTCTCATCTAGGCATTATACAGAGGCATCCTACCAAGTAACAATGAAATCCCTTCATAAATACGACCTGTAGACTGTGCTAATGGTTTTCGGGTTTTGGGCTCGGGCAGCCATACCGGTTGTCCGATCGCGACCAAAACGGGATGTTCTCATCTAGACATGCCCCCAAACCTGCATATGAAATTTCGTGACGATCAGACAAGAACTGCGCGGTGTAGCCCGTGCTAAAGGAAAATGCGAACAGACTCACAGACTTCCGCACGCATGATGACAATAGCTTATCTTGACTATGTCAAGTTAAGCTAAAAAACAGAAATTCTGTCCTCAACAGAGAGGAGAAATCCTGTCCCTGTCCATACAGCCCTCCCCATTGACTCCAAACTCCAATAATAATAATAATATCCAAAAGGATAACATAAATTTATCAACCGAAAAATTCTGTCCGAACCACACGGTATGCGAAAGTCGCGCAAACACAGAGAATATATAAAATACAATCAAAATGTGGTTGAAAATAATAACGAGAATATATAAAACACAGTCCTGTCATTATAATATCCTCAGATCCATAATTCCAGTCACAGGTAACAATCATTATCAATGAGTTGAATTATCACTGTTTCTCAATGCAAATATGGACGCCTCACCATGTGGGAGGACGAAAAAAGAATGAGTCTTTAGCTACGTGTTTGCGCATTGCTTACAGGAAGCCATGGATTTGTACTAAGAGAAGAGCGTCCCCTACTGGGTGTGTGCCGGTAACACTCGACCCAGTTTTAGCTTACTTTTTCTTGGTGCTTTTGCACCACTTTTCTTTCCCAAATCGCTTGGGACAGATCAAAATAGAGAGTATATTTTCCGAGTTAGGGACTTCCACTGTAGTGCATGCCTGTAGTAAACAATTGTACGGTAGGTTGATAAGAAATTTGAAATTTTGACACTAGTAATTAATAAATATCTTATCTCCATAAAACCACAGCACAAATTCATCAGGTGACTACATGTGTCCATGGGACATGAATGTCACCAAAAATGTCCATGGGACATTAACGCCCCCACTGTATGAACAAGAGCACTGCCAGGCGTGGCTAAATACGCATGTTAGCCATTTTGAAGTGTACTACCAGAATTCAAAGACTCTTTTCAGATTGACTCTTTGCAAACAGAGATTCTATTCTTCTCACAAGACATTTGTTTACATCAGAGATTATTATTGACAGGACAGTGCATCATTATTTACACAGGGATTCTTTTGGGTGTCTACAGGGGCCGAATATAGGACCCATTCCCAATGGCATTTTGTCATGATTTTTCCCAATTCAAACCCAAAATTTCCCAATCTGTCCACTTTCAAATAAAAAATTAATCCTTCAACTCTTGGGGGCATAATTTTGACTTTCATCAATTTTTACTGCAACAAAACCTGTGCCTCAACAGGCAGTTTTTAGATACATTTGCAAGTTACATCCCAAGAACCTTGTCAGTTGTCTCTAGGCAAGTGTTGGCTGCCTATATAGGCAGCCAAGACTTGCCTAGACACAACTGCAAAGCCATAGAAGGTTTGACTGTTAAAGGACAGCAAAATGCAAAAATATCTTCACTATTTAATAATATAAGAACAATTTATTTAATAGAGATTTACAGGGACTAGGGCTGTCGCGACTATCATTTTTTGTAATCGACTAATCGTGACCAGTAATCGATGGTTAGTCGATTAATAGTCGCTTCCCATGATTTTTTAGCAAATCATTCTTCTGTTCGTATAACTCTGAAAATGACAATGGCACCAGTGTGTTCGGACGAAGTGGGGTTGTGGGAACAACAAATCGGTCCCGACTGAAGCTACATGTAGTCCAATCTTGGACCCACAGTCCGTAATATAATTTTTGGGGTTGGTACGTCCTGTAGGACGTACCAACCCCCAAAATAATATTACTGACTGCGGGTCCAAGTTTGAACTAGATTGAAGCCGATGAATTAAAATGAATTTACCAAAGAACGTTCCTGCATATGTTTCCTTTCTGCAATAAGTTTCTCGAAATTTTGAACATTGAGATCTATGCATTCCCTCGTCAGTTGTTAAAATTGGATCTTAGTCTGAAGTTCCGAACTTTGAGAAGTGATCTGACGTTCTGACTTTCGTCATAATTTTGTCACTTCCGCGCTTTGGGTTTTCCAATGGGTTCATTCGTGTGTACAAGACTGGAGAAATTCAGAAGAATCTATTCTTCTCGAGTAACTGTGAGTGTTCTTTCTTACACAGTCAGTGACAGTCGTACAGTCTTCCGGATATGAATGTTAACTATGGTTAGATATTTAAAGTTATTCACCTTCATTGATCATTCACCTCACAAAACAATGCAATTTAGCCCCGACGTGTAGTAGACGTGTACCACCTTGAAAATGAACGACGATGGACTAAAAATAAAAAACGTCGACTACTTCAATAGTCGACGGTTAGTCGACTAATCGAATAATCGCGACAGCCCTAACAGGGACTGGTCATTATTTCATGCAACTGTTTGTTATAAAATTTATTACATGTATTATACAGGTAGATGTAGTAGCTTCTGTATTAATTTTCTCAGTTCAATATGAAGGTAACATTTTTTCTTTGTGTTTCTTCTCCCAAATAAATTCAAAATTGGAGCCTTCATGATGCGGATTTTCCCAAATGCATGGACACCGAACCCTTTCCCAAAGAGGGCAGAATAATCTCTGTTACATAAACATTTTTGAGAACCTGTGCTTCTTTGTTTTGAAGAGAATTTATTCTTGTAAAAGAGAATTTAGACAAGCTGTGAAACACAATATATTTTTGTGAAAAGCCAGGATTCTACTGCATTATTTTTTAAATTACCTGTGGTGCCAATACTTATGGGATTTTAACCCCATTTGAATTTTGCAGAGCATTTTATTATATTTTATTGGAGACTGCTGGAATTTCTAAGTGAACATTTTATTACAAATCTATGTGATACTGTTTCTTACGACACATTCTTGGACTTAATCCTACTAGCTGGAAAATTTCTTCACAAGATTCTTCACCACTGGATTACTGGATTGTCAAATTAAATTTTGAACTAATTCAATAATTGATAAGTATCACTGTTTTTTCTGGAAGTTTACCAGTTGGTGCAAAAGATCCTTGTATCAATTTTTTTATATTATTTTTTTTTTTTAACTAAATTTCAGGATAGTTAAATTCCTAATTATTGTTGTGGATTCTCAGATTTTTTTCTGTTACAAATATCATTATTTCCACAGTTAGTGCTCGCGAAATCTGACAAAATCAAACAGAAGTACGATTCACTCAAAAGTCATTTCAATAAAAACGTCTTAAATCTAGAAAATGAACCGAGGAAATCTCGTCAATTTTTTTACATGTGACCATCGGCGAGGGCCGATCCTACACCCCCAGCTACTAATTGTTAACCGATGGCTGCTTATCGGCTGATGGCCAACTAATGGTGATTAATCGCCTCATCACTAATCTGAACCCAATCCAGACATTGCCCCAAGGCCACAGATAACATTTGGAACAAATCGGGTGAGAGCTGCACCCTGTCGGGTGTGCAAAAGGAATTGTGGGCTGACAAAGGAACGTATCGACAGACATACAAACGTACAGATCAATGGACAGATGTACGAACTGGGTGACGGATCGCAACCCATCCCAATAGCTCATGCCTGATGATGTCAAGTTGAGCTAAAAATGTGATTTGGGGGGTAAAATGTTTTAAAAATTACCGTTATATATCAATGTCATATTATTAATATTTTTTTATTTATTAGTGTTGACGGTCACATACTTATGCACAATGGCTAAACGTGACCGTGACAGTTTTATGGGTGGAAGAAGCCGGAGAGAACTACTGCGCAACGACGTGCAGCTGCCAGCTCCCCAACATCATAACTCCGCACTGCAGCACAGGCAAGGTGAGACTGGTTGAAGACATGCGCACCATCGTGTGCAGTACGCCTTAGTACATGGCGTCATCGTGCCCCCATGTGGACAATCGGGGTTAACCCTTTACCCAACGTAACGGCCAAAACCGGAAAGCGATAATCTCAAAAATCGCCAATTAATTTTCATTATTTTTTTCATTTTTTGTCTCAAAAACATAGGTTATGACCCCTTGTTGGAACGAGCTCGTCGAGCTCGTTCCAACGAGGGGTCATAACCTATGTTTTTGAGACAAAAAATGAAAAAAATTAGTTATTCAAGAATTATTTTTGCAAGTGTCGTCTGCTTACTACGTTAGGTAAAGGGGTAAGTGAAGTGCCCAAGGACACAACGTGGGAGTCTGAATCAATCGCTCAGACGGTCACCCATCCAAGGACTAACCGGGCTTGACATTGCTTAACTTCAGTGATCGGACGAGAAATGGTTACCGCAATGCCACCGTGCCCCCCAACAATCAATGTCATATATAAATAATAAATATAAAATAATAATTGCTGCAATGTCAATGCAGATAATCTGGCGATCTCATAAATGGTTCTGCCTCTATACAAAATCAGATTTCCAGATTATTTGCACTGACATTGCAGCAGTTATTTTAACCTGTGGCACAGTGACATCTTTTCATCTTTAGCAAGGTCTTTGGTGTAAGTGGATGATGACCGGTTATTTTGATCTGAGTAGGGATTTTACATGAAAATTCCGTAATGGGTTTTTTGTGATACAACTGATTGGAAAATATTCCCCATGTGGTGAGAAAAAGAAATCTTTTTACAGGATCTAAATATTCCATGTAGTTTTCGAGTTATGGTCATTAGAAGTTTCAAAATTTGTCGAAAATTTAGTCACTGGGCCATAGTGCTTTCAGTATAAATCCCAGAACCCAAAACGCCCCAAAACGTGGTGATTTTACCACATTTTTTTCATGTAAATAAAGACATTAACACTCATAAAAATGAAAGCAGTAATCACAGAGCCTTGAGATTTCACACAGCCCTCATCCATACGTTGGCCCAGAAGTTAACTTTAAAATTTTTTAACATGACCAAACCGTCTTCAAGTTAATTTGCATATAATTTGCATAATGAAAGTGTCAATGACACTGTAGCTCAACTTGTCAAGACATGTACATGTATAGTATGTGACACAGCAATGACAAACATCTAGGTAATGACCTGATAACAAAGGTACATATAAAGTATTGTAACGGCCTGTACATAAATACTGACCGTAGCCTGTAACAAATGTATAGGTAAAGTATTGTAAAGGTGGGTGACAGTCAGATGCTAAACTAGAAAAGAAATCTTTGAGTCCCAGAGTGGGTCTGACTGAACCCTAAAATATTTGTTCTCATAGCACAGTGATAACAAAGGCACCCCAAAACACACTCATTCCTGTCCCAAGGTGAAAACAAAGGTACCCAAGAAGTTTCGTGAAGATCAGTTCATAAATACGAGCTGTATAGAAGTTGTGACAAACAAGAGGCCCCACGGGGCCTGAAGCGCTCATCTTGTACAGAACACAATTTAAACAGAGTCCAATGAGTCTACATTAAGCAAGCCATCTCCATAGACTACACTGTCAATCCTTGAGTCCCTCAGGAGTGACAAAAATAATCTGGGCATCATGCCTTTTCTTCAGTTGATCATAAGTAAAATGTAGAGCTCCCCTATGAAGCCCCTTGATACAACCTATGTGGATTAATCTTAGTACCTCTAGAAGGTACTGAATACAAAATTTTTAATTCTTCAGCAAAATGGCCAATTCTGGCTCCCATAGAGAGCCCAAATATTAACCCAGGCTCTTGATTTGTACACAGTTAAATCTGACTTCCCTAGAGATGTTGTGTACCGAATATGAAAGCATTCTGACTGTTGGATCTGAAGAAGAGAAATTGTAAAGAAATTTCTCCGAATTGCCCTAAGTTCAAATTTGGGCTACCATATTGACCTATGGATCCGATTTGAACAAACTTGAATCTGAACCCCCTAGAGATGTTGTATACCAAATGTGAAAGCATTCTGACAAGTGAATCTGAAGAAGAAGATTTTTGAAGAAATTCCCTCATATTGTACTAAGTTAAATTTCATGTTCCCATATGTAGCCCAAATATTAACCTAGGCACTCGAATTGAACAACCTGGAATCTGACCCCCCCCCCCCCCCCCCCCCCCTAGAGATGTTGTATACCAAATATAAAAGTATTCCGACTGGTGGATCTGAAGAAGAAGATTTTTAAAGAAATTTTCTCATATTGCACTAAGTAAAAATTTGGGCTACCATAGTGAGCCCAAATATATACCTAGGGATCTGATTTGAACAAACTTGAATCTGACCCCCATAGAGATGTTGCATACCAAATATCAAAGCATTCTGACTGATGGATCTGAAGAAGTAGATTTTTTTAAATTACCCTCCATATTGAACAAAGATAAAATGTGGGCTTCCGTAGGAAGCCCAAATATTAACCTAGGGACTTGGTTTGAACAATCTAGAATCTGACCCTCATAACAATGATGTATACCAAATATTAAAAGATTCTGACTGGTGGTTCTGAAGAAGAAGATTTTTAAAGAATATTCCCCATATTACCCTATGTTAAAACTTCGGGCTCCTGTAGAGAGCCCAAATATGAACCAATGAGCTTTATTTCACCAAATTTTATCTGACCCCCCTATGAATGCTGTATACCAAATATCAAAAGATTCTGATGATTGGTTCTAGAGAAAAGATTTTTTAAAATTTTTGCAAATATGCTGACTCAGCATTTTTTCAATGCCCATTACAGAACACCCTAACATAACCGATGGCAATTTTTTTTTACCATTCAATTCTACTGGTCATAAGGATACTTCATACCAAATAAAAGCTCTCTGTTCCGTGGGGTTTGGGAAATATGGGCGTTTGAAAATATTTCTATTTTTAGCTCCCAGGGTTCCCATGGGGATGCGGGAATTTTTTTTTTTGCATGGGACATGTACTTATGACCCAATAATACCACAAACCAAATTTGGTTCATACCGGACCATCGGTTCAGAAAATAGAAATTTTGGGCGGGGCCAAAAATCTTACCCCTCCTATTACAAGGCCAAATATTACTTCACGAACTTTGTTTGAACAAACTTGATTCTACACCTCATATGGAAGCTCCATAGCAAATATCAAGTCATTGTACACACTGGTTCTTGAGAAGAAGATTTTTAAAATATTTGGGTGCATTTTCCCCCACTCCCTCCCTATGGGGCTGGGCATGCTGAGTTGAACAAAAATGAAATGCCCCTTTGGGACCATCACTCACACAAACTTTCACTTGAATTGGCCCAGTGGCTTTGGAGGAGAAGACCAAAACATGGTGTTGACGGACGACGGACGGGAAGCAATAAGATTAGCTCAGCTCGACTTTGTCAAGATGAGCTAAAAATTGATTGGACCTAATTTCGGTACAAAATGGCCACTGGCAGCCATCTTGAATTTTGGACCGCACTCAGAAACACTCGTCCCAAGGTGATAACAAAGGTACCCAAGAAGTTTCGTGAAGATCGGTCGATAAATACAGCCTCTAGCCCGAGCCGTATTGACATGTGCACTTACAGTGTATAAGTAGCACTAAATAAATCAAAATTCATCTCATTTGCATAATTTCTGCACGAGAAAAAAACCTGTACGGTATGTGATGTATTCCATTTTACTAAACATTCATACAAAAATTGATTCAAATCAGAACTTTCATGCTGAAGTTCTGTACAAAAGACTGATTGCACTAATTTTGGTACAAAATGGCTGCTGGTGGCCATGTTGAATTTCGGACCACACACCCCAAAACACCCGTTCTCATCCCACGGTGGTAACAAAGGTACCCAAGACGTTTCGTAAAGATCGGTTCATAAATACTGCCTCTCGCCTGAGCCGTATAGAAGTTGTGTACAAAAAACTGATTAGTCCTAATTTCGGTACAAAATGGCCACTGGCAGCCATCTTGAATTTCGGACGGCACTCAGAAACACTCGTTCTCGACCCAAGGTGATAGCAGAGGTACCCAAGAAGTTTCGTGAAGATCGGTTGATAAATACAGCCTCTAGCCCGAACCGTATTGACATGTGTACTTACTGTGTGCAAGTAGCACTGAAAAATTCAAAGTTCATCTAATTTGCATAATTTCTGCACGAGAAAAAAACCCATATTATATGTGATGTATCCCATGGTACTAAACATTTACACAAAAAATTATTCAAATCAGAGCTTTCCTGTGGAAGTTCTGCGCAAAAATCTGATTGCCCCTAATTTTGAACAAAATGGCTGCCAGCGGCCATCTTGAATTTCGGACGGCACCCAAAAACACTCGTTCTCATCCCACGGTGATACCAAAGGTACCCAAGAAGTTTCGTAAAGATCGGTTCATAAATGCGGCCACTAGCCCGAGCTGTATTGGCATTTGCACTGACAGTGCTGAAAGTAACACTAAATACATCAAAGTTAGTCTAATTTGCATAATTTACATACGAGAAAAGAAAACTGTATTATATGTGATGTATCCCATGGTACTAAACATTCATACAAAAAATTATTCAAATCAGCGCTTTCATATGCAAGTTCTGTGCAAAAAACAGATTTCTGCATCGTTGGTACAAAATGGCAGCTGGCAGCCATCTTGAATTTCGGACCAGATCCCAAAACACTTGTTCTCGTCCCATGGTCATAACAAAGATACCCAAAAAGTTTCGTAAAGATCGGTTCATAAATGCGGCCTCTAGCCCGAGCCGTATTGGCATTTGCACTGACAGTGCTGAAAGTAACACTAAATACATCAAAGTTAGTCAAATTTGCATAATTTACGTACGAGAAAAAAACCTGTATTATATGTGATGTATCCCATAGTACTAAACATTCACACAAAAAATTATTCAAATCAGAGCTTTCATGTGGAAGTTCTGTGCAAAAATCTGAATGCTCCTAATTTTGAACAAAATGGCTGCCGGCGGCCATCTTGAATTTTGGACCGCACCCAAAAACACCCGTTCTCGTCCCACGGTGATACCAAAGGTACCCAAGAAGTTTCGTGAAGATCAGTTCATAAATGCGGCCTCTAGCCTGAGCCGTATTGGCATTTGCACTGGCAGTGCTGAAAGTAACACTAAATACATCAAAGTTAGTCTAATTTGAATAATTTACGTACAAGAAAAAAACCCGTATTATATGTGATGTATCCCATGGTACTAAACATTCATACAAAAAATTATTCAAATCAGCGCTTTCATATGGAAGTTCTGTGCAAAAAAACAGATTTCTGCATCGTCGGTACAAAATGGCAGTTGGTAGCCATCTTGAATTTTGGACCGGACCCCAAAACACTCGTTCTCGTCCCACGGTCATAACAAAGGTACCCAAGAAGTTTTGTAAAGATCGGTTCATAAATGCGGCCTCTAGCCCGAGCCGTATTGGCATTTGCACTGACAGTGCTGAAAGTAACACGAAATACATCAAAGTTAGTCTAATTTGCATAATTTACGTACGAGAAAAAAACCTGTATTATATGTGATGTATTCCATAGTACTAAACATTCACACAAAAAATTATTCAAAGCAGAGCTTTCATGTGGAAGTTCTGTGCAAAAATCTGATTGCTCCTAATTTTGAACAAAATGGCTGCCAGCGGCCATCTTGAATTTCGGACCGCACCCAAAAACACCCGTTCTCGTCCCACGGTGATACCAAAGGTACCCAAGAAGTTTCGTGAAGATCAGTTCATAAATGTGGCCTCTAGCCTGAGCCGTATTGGCATTTGCACTGGCAGTGCTGAAAGTAACACTAAATACATCAAAGTTAGTCTAATTTGAATAATTTACGTACAAGAAAAAAACCCGTATTATATGTGATGTATCCCATGGTACTAAACATTCATACAAAAAATTATTCAAATCAGCGCTTTCATATGGAAGTTCTGTGCAAAAAAACAGATTTCTGCATCGTCGGTACAAAATGGCAGTTGGCAGCCATCTTGAATTTTGGACCGGACCCCAAAACACTCGTTCTCGTCCCACGGTCATAACAAAGGTACCCAAGAAGTTTTGTAAAGATCGGTTCATAAATACGGCCTCTTGCCAGAGCCGTATTGAATTGTTGATGGACAGACGGACGACTGGCCACGGCATAAGCTCAAATTCAGCTTCGCCAAAGTTGAGCTAAAAATGTTAATTTTTCCCTTTAATATTCCCACATTTTCCCCACTAGACCTGAAATTACATCACAGGAGTATTGCAGCAACATGCATAACATAGACAGTTTGTTCTGTAACCATATCAGATTTTAAAAAACAGCTAAAATTTCTTAATTTGCATATTTAAGCCCCGCCCACTTTTTAAAATTCCACTATTAAGGAATGAATTGAACACTGACAAGCACAATTGACCATAAAATGGCATAAGTAATGAATCCACAACATTTTGAACCCCTGAAACATGTCAGCATGCCACCAGCTAGATGTAACTATAAATAGCAGCACAATTAAAATATTTAGGCCACGCCCACTTCTTTGGAAAAATAAGAAAATGTATGTAACTGTTTGAATATACAACCAAACTAAAGCTTACTAAGAAAACATGTGTCTACTAACAAACTGATTCCAATATTACCTTGAAGACAAAGTTCATAGAAGCCCAATTCAGGTTCTAATAAAATTTAAAACTAATTAAATATGCAAATTTATTCAGTGATGTTATGTATTTCAAAATATTCATTCTTATCTCAATCCGTCATTTTGTCTCGCTTCTCGGTCAAAGTCAGTCAGCATGGTGAGAATAAAATCTAAACCCTCTTGTAATGAACTAATGGTCTCCAACTTCATGAGGTGATAAAATACAATTAAATTATTTTAATTATTTAATAATTTATATAAATATGCATATTTATTCATTTCAGTTTGATTTTTTACTATTATTCATTACTGAAGCCAACAACTATTTTTTCTTCTAATTTCCTGCGTAACTCAAGCAGCACAGTGGGGAAAAGAATGTTGAATGCTTTCGACTAAGACTACCAAAAGGCCACTCTGAAAGCTAGCCAGCTTTCTTTCAGCTAGCTGGACAGACCATGTGTACAAGAGTAGTTATAAGAAAAGTTTTACAGCTTTGATCAGCAGTGCAAAATCCAAGAGGCCACTGGCTGGGATTGACAATAAATCTTTGAGAGAAAAAGACAACAGAAGAATGAAATGTAGCATCAGTCAGGAAAAATGTATTTGATTCCTCCACTGGTGTTCCATATAATCCTACCTGTAATATTCATATATTTTTTTTTTATATTTTCTACTCCATACTATTCGAATTTGAGCCCCTATTTTTCTTCATTTTCACTAGGTTGGACTGTGAGCTAATCATTAGGATACATTATTTTGGTTTTTGGACTAAATTCTTAAAATGTTTCCATAGCTGTTGAAAGTTGGAGTTATTTTAGAATTTTGAGGTTATTTATCCAAGACGTGGCACTTTGAAGTATTATAAACTCAGTTTGAAACTTCAGTATTAGGCAACAATATTCCACCCTGTACTATTATTCCAACCCATAGTATCATTTCATTTTACATAATATTCCACCCTTTACTATTAATCCTCACCATACTATTATTTGGATGACAGGAGTATACCTCCTCTCACATAATTCACAGTAAAGAAACATGAGGACAATGGTCAGTGAATGAAAATACATAGAGAATTAGAATATGGGATGAAGATCATCCTCACCAGTCACCAACTTTATGAGCCCCCCTCCCCCCCCCACACACCAAACTGTAACCTACCGAGAGATCCTGACAAGCTGAAGGCTTGTTCATATTTAAGTTTTGAGACTAATCAGTAAGGAATTAGAGAAGAATGTAGTTGGAAAAGAGATACAGCCTGGAAAGAGTGGATCACCATTAAACCACAAAATGCTTACGACAATTATGCACCTTTTGAGAACAGAAAACAAAAAAAGTTACAGCGCAAAACAGCTGGGGGGGCAAGAGGTCTATGAGCTGAAAAATTTACATTTATTATACTTCCTTAAAAACAGTACCGCAATAATTGAATAAACTCAAGACTGCTGTTCTTTGCTTTCACTCAGGAACCTGGTTAGGAGGATTTAGACAGAAGCCACAGGAAAAATCCAGCCACACCACAGCCCTAGAATTTTCTACTTATGACACTAATAATTACAATTTAGTGAAAGTCCTGTTGCCCACCCTCATAACATTCTTTTCAATTATATTTGTTATGGTCCTGCAAAATTTCAGCCCCCCCCCCCCCTCCCCCCCACACACAGCCAATATTTTTCCAATCAGTGTTCACAGTAATTACTATTCACCCAAAATCTAGTTACCTGCCACTACCCCTTATATTTTTATGGCCTTGTGTAATTCCAGTTTATCCCTTATTAGCCCCCCCCCCACCCCCACCCCCCATCCACCCAGAGGTTTTCTAACAGTGCTCTCAGTAGTTACAATTAACAATTGGAAAGCAAGGTGAATGTTATTACCCCTTTCAAATATTTCTCATGGTATTGGAAGTGTGAATTTCTGACTGCATCTTTTCTTGTTGTGTTTGACTATTTCCAAATCATGTTGAATTGTTATCAGTGAGAAAAGATTGTTTTCCAATTTTTATAGTGAGAGAAGATTGTTTTCCAATTTTTCAGAGTTAGTAAAAATTTCTGACTTTTTTACCACTTTTAGGCTTCAGAACATTCATACTCAGGAATCTGTGATGGGATTTGGGTGGGGCATCAGATACCCACACACCACCTCCAAAATAACCATATCACTGGTTGTATTTGCAAGAAGGCCTACAAATGCTCCATATGGTTGATTTTTTTTTTTTGGAGGGGGGAGGGGGGCACAACAAATATACTCATTCAACCTCCACCCCCGGTTCCATGTGGGTTGGAAAAGGTTTGGGGGTGCATCCCCAACTTCCCTATGAACCCAAATCTATAGTTGTATTTGCAAGTACATTAGAATGTTATTTTGCTTAATTTTATGTGGTCTTTTCTGCAATTTTTAATAGTGCGGCATTTTGATTCCATCACAAGTTTTCCAGACACCGACTATTTGTTAAACTTTATGTAAAAACGTGTGGGACCAGATTAAAGATGAATTCAGTATCAGTGGACGTAAAACCGCCTGGTATCAAATTTATGCAATTAATAACTTTTGTTGCGTCGTTATAATTTGCTGGCCTGTTTACCTGGTCGCCTGAAAACTGAAATTGAGAAAACACTTGGAGACTGCGTGTTGTTTGATCAGACTCGGTGACTGATCAAAAACGACACGAGTTTCACCTTCTGGTCTGTCTCATTTTTTTCTTTAAAATGAATCAAAGTCATGAACTATTTACTGATTTAATTTTATATTCAAAGAAAAACGTGTATCCAAACTGCGTGCATATTGATAATTTTATCTTGCAATCATAACCCGAAGACGTCAAACGGTCTTTCCCTGATGAAATTAGGACACAAGAACTTCCGTGTGACGTAAAAGTGGGTCAATCCGAAAGTAGCAACAATTTTCGGCGGAGTTTCCGCTGGAGGTGCTTGGGTGTATCACTTTAAAACCTTCATAAATGAAAAGAACGTATTCGAAATATCATTACCAGGTACCGTACTTTTTGATAAATATTTTTTTTGACGTGGAAAAATCGTTCCAAAAACTTTATTGCGTCAGAAAAATGGTAAAAAATTGACGATTCGAAAAGTACGGTACCCTGTGATAAAGAGCAAAGTCTCGGGAATCCCATTGTGTGCCTCAGTTAATTGTATATGACATATCCTCCAGCGGAAATCGTCATAAGCACGAGAGGGGTAAATCCGTTGTTTACAAAAAACACGGGTCAGAAATGCGAAATGCGAGAAAATGTCGACTCGTCGAGTTTAAACGTCTCGCGAAACGAAAATACTTACAATTATAGAATTTCTTGTAGACCCACTTGTTCATGGATATTTTATTAACAAACGTGTTGCTTTCTGACCATCAACAATTTTTATTTATTTTTTTACAAGCAATTGAACTTGAAAAATTGGAAATTTTCAGTGACTACGCGATGTCACACGACTGAACACTTTAATCTAAGTACCACGGAAATGATTGTTGTTTGAACTATTTTAATGAATATTGAGCAAGTTTCAATTTTCGCTGATTTTATTGAATTTTTCATTGTTTTCACCCTCAAAATAGCCATTTTCTTATGTTATTTTGCATACTAATTTCTGCCCCAAAACAATACAAACATTTGTACAGCAATTTCTTGGTGGTTGGGTTGTAATTTGACTTGATTGACTGGATTAATTGGAGAATCATGCCCAAAACCATCAGAATAGAATAACTGATAACAGGGGCAACTGCTTTTCGCCTGGTCAGGTGTTATTTTAGTTAATATTTCAAGTTTTTTTTTTTAAATTATTTTTATTTTATACCGTCAATGCATCAATGACAGACATAGTCACATACTATACAGGAAAATAGACTCAACTATATAGCTAATAAATATAGTTAAAATACAGACTTTTTAATTCCTAGCCAGTACAGTTAAAACTTGAAGTCCTGTCACGAAATGGGGGTTATCTAGGCTTAATTGCATGTAGGAATTGCATGCAATAGCCATATCGAATGGCATCCAAAGCACGGCAGGTTCACTTGGTTACTCATAGCAAACACAGGCAATGTTTTGGCCAATGGACCTCCGGGTTACCCAGAGGTTTGATTGATTTATTGGTGTTTAAGGTCACATATTTCTGCACAATGGCTAATCATGGCCATGACAGTTTTACGGGTGAAGGAAGCTGGAGTACCCGGAGAGAACCACTGAGCAACAGCAAGCAACTGTCAGCTCCCCAACATACCAAATCCACACAAGCAGGGTTAGCATTAGTTGAAGACAGGTGCACCATCGACGTGCAGTACGCCTTAGTACACAATGCCACCGTGCCCCCATGTTAGCAATGGGGGTGAAGTGTCTTGCCCAAGGCCACAACGCGGTTGCCGCAGGTGGTATTCAAACCGAGGACCTCTCGGCTTGCAGCCTGCACCTCTACCTACTGAGCCACCATGCCCCCTATACCCGGAGGTCCATTGACTGAAACACTGCTTGTGCACAGGCCATATGTACATAATTTGATAGCCTTACTATGGTCATAATGCATAGATTAACGCGAAGATCGATGTGCTATTTGTGCGCATTTCTTGACAGGACTTCTAGTTTTACCTGTATATACTTAATACAAAAACAAGCTTGAAACAATTTCTTCAATGCACACAGCAAATTTGAGTAATGATAGAATAGTGTGTGAGGATGCAGAAATCATGTTAACAAAGAAGTGTCCCAATAATTTCGTCCAGCATGGACAAAATCAACCAAGTCTGGAACTCTCTTCACATAGGTTTCAGAACAACAATTAACTCTTAATCCGCCGAGTATTTTCAAGATATTTTTCATCAGATCTAGTCATGGCTGCTGTGAAGCTGGTATGACAAGATTCAATGAAAAATTCATCTAAATTTAACTTAAGAATTTCAGTTTACAAGGGGAACATGTGGTTAACCCTTTACCCAACACAGACGATATCAAAATTTATTATAGTAAATATCATTTTTTCAAATTTTTCGAACAAATTCAACAAAACCATACAGTTAAAACTAGAAGTCCTGTCATGAAATGAGCACACATAGCACGTCGATCTGCACGTTAATCTACGCGTTATGTCCATAGTAAGGCTATCAATTTCTGTGCATATGGCCTGTGCACAAGCAAAGTTTCAGCCAATGGACCTCCCGGTAACCCGGAGGTCCATTGGCAGAAACATTACCTGTGTTTGCTATGAGTAACCAGGAGAACCTCCCGTGCTTTGGATGCCATTTGATATGGCATTTGCGCGCAATTCCTACGCTCAATTAAGCCTAGATAAGTGCACAGTTCGTGACAGGACTTCTAGTTTTAACTGTACCATGAAACCCTTTGTTGGAACAAGCTCGATGAGCTCGTTTCAACGGGGGGGCACATGATATGGTTTTGTTGAAATTTTTTGAAAAATAATATTTTTTCAACTGCTAAATTTGCATATTACGCAGGCGGATGCGGCTGATTCGTTGGGTAAAGGGTTAAAAGTGACCACATGATACTTATTTCAGTGGCAACAGAAATCCTGTCCTTGGCGTATCCACCAGCATCATGCAAGGTGTTAACCCATCCATGCAGTTGTGACTCAGATAACCTGCATTGTAACTAGTAGGTTATGAGAAGATTTTTGAAGAATTTTTTTTTTTTTCAGGCACTGCCTCCAGCCCATTGGCAGGGACCGATCAGGACTATTTAAAATACGCTCTAGCCTCGGAGCCTATTTTTTCAATTCATGCGCCAGATTTCAATTTACGGAGTCACACTGCTGTTTGTAACACACACTGCAAGTATGTAATAGCTCTCATCATTTTCATTTAGTACACAATAGCAAACATTAATCTTCACTGTGGTTTCTGTTCAAGTCTTGGCTGCCTATTTAGGCAGCCAAGACTTGATCAGAAACCACAGTGAAGATTAATGCTTGGTAATTAAGACTTGAAGTATTAACTTAAGCACTCTACAACAATGATAAATGATAATCATATATATAATACATGTAAGAGCGTCTCTCTCGATTATCCATCGAAAGATTATCAAAATATGATCTGAGAAGTTACTCGCCAACTGAGAAGCCTATTTCTGAGATTTAAGAGCCAGGTCCTGATGTTTCAGAACCAAATACGCACTGGCACATGCCCAGGTCGGTCCCTGATTGGGTTAAACCACAAACTTGGAAGGTTATCCCCCAAAGATTTATTAATTTAGTTATTGGGGTTTAAAGCAACTTTTGACATCAATGGTCACCTTGTGTCGGGACAGTTTTACGGGTGGAGGAAGCCAGAGTACCTGGAGAGAACCACCAAGCAACTGTCCGACTCCTCAACGTACTAACTCCACACAAGCAGGGTTAGCATTGGTTGAAGACAAATGCACCATCGACGTGCAATACTCCTTAGTACACAATGCCACCTGCCCCTCGTGGGAAATTGGGATTAAGTTTCTTGCTCAAGGATATAACATGGTTTCTGCAGGTGGGATTCAAACTGACGACCCCCTAAAGATAATTTCTGCCAAGTTTGGTTGGGTTTGGTCCAGTGGTTCGAAGACGACTGCGGGCAAAGTTAACGGATGCTGGATGCCATGTGATGGATACGGCTTACCCCAAGTTTCAGCCAGGTGAGCTAAAATCTACAAAATGTTGACTTTTTTTATCATTACTACTACATACTTGACCGATACTGAAAATTCACCAGGAGCACTCTCGCTGTTTCTAACAATGAATGCTCCATCTGGTTGTTTTTCAAACCCGCCTTCTTGCTCCATCAATATTTTTTCGGCTGCCTGCCTGCTTATTTTGCCCATAAACCACCTGTAAAGACAGAAAAACAATGAATAGAAACACAGACTTCCCCCATGAATATTGATTCGGCAAATAGACTCCACAATTACATACTGTGATTGTAAAAACAGTCTCTTTTGAAGCCAAAACTAGAAAGATGATACTACTTGTCCATTTCCCTATCCAACAGAGAAATTTTTTTTTTTTAACAAAATCGTTAAATTTTTTTTTTTATTAGGGTTTAAAGACATATTAACAGCCAGGGTCATATCATGTCGGTGAAAGTTTTACGAGCGGAAGAAGCCAGAGTACCCGGAGAGAACCACCGAGCAAAGACAAGCAGCTGTCAGCTCTCCAACATCGTAACTCTGAACTCTGCACCGCGGCACAGGCAGGGTTAGATTGGTTGAAGACATGCGCACCACTGATGTGCAGAACGCCTTATTTCACAGTGTCATCGTGCACCCATGTAGGCAATCAGGGTTAAGTGCCTTGCCCAAGGACACAACGCGGGAGCACGAATTAGAACAAAATCGTTCAAAATCCACCAAAACTTGTTTTAAACAAGAGGCATCAGGGGGGCCTGAAGCACACACATGAGAAAGTTGTTTAGCAATGGACTTAATTAGCAATTATGGCTAGTTAACGCTACAATTTAATTATTTATAATTCTGTTGTCACTGTCAGATGATTTTTTTTTCTAATATTGTGATGCTACTACAGAAATAATGCCAAGATTAGGGCCCTGCGAAGCTTCGAGTATTCGATTCGATGTCGACATCGCTTTGGTATTCGTATATCGATCTCGAATAGTTTGCCGATTCGTTAGTCAAACGAAGCTTTGAGGAAAATGAATCAGTGTTTGACAATGTCGACATCAGTTGAAATAAGGAGCAAACTCTTCTGGTTTTAATGTTTCTATCAGGAAAATAGTCAAATTCATTGCAAAATTCTGTCGTTTCACTTTCAGTTTCAGATTCCCAGAAAATCACACACCGCAAATTCGCTATTTATAGATTTCCAGGAATTCGTGTGAGAGTTATTCGCGGAATCCCGTTTGCTCAGCGGCTCTGTCCAAGTTGTAACCTGTTCACGCCCATCTATACAACCGAAATATCCAGCTATGGGCCTAAGGCCTGCTCCCAGTCCCGGAATCTTCTAACACAATAATGGAGACATGTCGCCTGGAGCGCTCCCATTATTATGTTAGAAAACTGTGGGAGGAAAACCTCTGTAGTTTCTTTGCATTGTTCGGAGTTGCCAGTTGGTACTTGGAAGTTGGAATGAAGTAAAAGCAATTTGTATGAATGAGCACTGCGTCACTATTCGAGTTAACTAATGCAGAAACTAACACAGTTTAACGCCTTTGCTGCTTTTGATGTATACTGTGTTATTGAGTTGAGAACGGACCGAAATCTACAAGACCCAAATTCTGAGAATACAAAAACAACCAAACATTACAATAATGTATTTAGGCATGCCAACGTACCTGAAGTTAGCGGCTGTAGCTGACTTCAACCCATGGGAATTAATGTGCCACTTGTATTACATTTGTGCTTTAAAGTCTCATGTTTCAATTTAGTGGTTTGTCTTAAATGTCTCTGGGCAGTAACACCTTAATTTGTCCATATTTATGTCTTGAATTTATTGTCGGGCCAAGTGAACATCTGGATGGCCATTCAACGAGAAAGAAAATTAAAACAAAGCCAAGTTGTCAAGTTATGTCAACGATCTCTTCTCGCAGTGCTTTTCCGGACATCTCTGCACAAGATAATGCCAGTTATAATTATTTCTCGAGTTTATCCCGATTCGATTTGAGATTCGATTCGATGTCGACATCAGTCCCGATTCGATTCGAGATTCGATTCGAACATAAATTTCCCGATTCGCAGGGCCCTAGCCCAGATCTCCAGTAATGCAAAAGTAGGGAGTCCAAATATTAACCAAGGGACTAAACTTGAACAAACTTGAATCTGTCCTTTCCCCCTTCACCACCACACCATGCCATATACAAAATATCAATAGATTCTGAATGATGCAGGGTCCAACCTGGGCATGCGCCAGTGCGTATTTGATTCCGAAACGTCAGGACCTGGCTCTTAAATCTCAGAAATAGGCTTCTCAGTTGGCGTGTAACTTCTCAGATCATATTTTGATATTCTTTCGATGGATAATCGAGAGAGACACTCTTACATGTATTATATATATAACCATCATTTATCATTGTTGTAGTGTTTAAGTTAATACTTCAAGTCTTAATTACCAAGCATTAATCTTCACTTGACTTGATCAGAAACCACAGTGAAGATTAATGTTTGCTATAGTGTACTAAATGAAAATGATGAGAGCTATTACATACTTGCAGTGTGTGTTACAAACAGCAGTGTGACTCCGTAAATTTAAATCTGGCGCATGAATTGAAAAAATAGGCTCCGAGGCTAGAGCGTATTTTAAATAGTCCTGATCGATCCCTGATGATGGATTAAAAGAATAAACTTCTAACGTTTATTCATCATATTACACTATGACAAGTCAAAATTTGGACCCCCATAGTTTGCCCAAATATGAATCCAGGGATTTTGAGTTAAACAAACTTGAATCTGAGCCAGGTTTGGATGTTGTATACCAAATATCAAAACATTCTGAATCATGGTCAGGTTCTCAAAAAGATTGCAAAGAATATTTGTCTTTTGTGCCAAGTTTAAACTAGAGGTGTGACTGTCCCAGATGGACCTGTCCATACTCCTTACTGCCTTGAGTGAAAAGGGGCATCACTCTGGCAAAAAAAAGTCTGATCTAAACTATAATCGCAGGTGTACAGGTTACTAAAGTTAAAACTAGAAATCCTGTCACGAATAGTGCGCTTATCTAGGCTTAATTGCGTGTTGGAATTGCGCGCAATTGTCATATCGAATGGCATCCAAAGCACGGCAGGTTCTCCTGTTTACTCACAGCAAACACAGGCAATGTTTCTGCCCATGGACCTCCGGGTTACCCGGAGGTCCATTGGCTGAAACATTGCCTGTGCACAGGCCATATGTACAGAATATGATAGCTTTAATGGGGTCATAACGCGCACATTAACGAGCATATCAACGTGCTATTTGTGCGCATTTCATGACAGGACTTGTAGTTTTAACTGTATGGTAGTGAACATCCATACCAAGTTTCAAAGGAATCGACCCATATACATCTGAGAAATCTCTGGACAAAATTCAGGCCTGCTGTGCGGCTGCTATTTCAAGGGCATAATTCTGGCAAAACTAATCTGACTGGAACTATAATCACAGGTGCCCAGGTTCCCATGGTGGTGAACATTCATATCAAGTGTTGAGCAGATTGGTTCATAAATGTCTCCAGACAAAATTATGTTTATGGATGGATGGACGGATGGACAAGATGATTTCAGTACACCCTCCACAACTCATTGTTGTTTTTTATAAAAATTTGAATATTCCCTATATTGTACTATGTTGAAATTCTGACCTCCATAGAAAGCCCATATATTAACTGAGGGGACTTGAATCTGACCTCCTGTAAGGATGCTGTATATCATATATCCAAAGACTCTGACTAATGGTTCTGGAGTAGATTTTTAAAGATGATTCCTCACATTGGACTGAGTTAAAATTCAGACTCCAATAGGAAGCCCAAATATTAACCCTGGGATGTGGTGTTTACAAACTTGCATCAGGAGTAAATGCTGTATACCAAATATCAGAAGATCCTCATTGGTGGTAGACTTTGCTAAAGGAATCTAGGTCACGTGACGGTTCAGCAGTCAAGGTTGACCCATCATAGGGCTGCACGGTATATTGATAAACCGATATATACCGGTATTCAAACCAATATCGATTGAATACCTGTGTAATTACAAAAATATCAGTTTATTGTCATTATTTATTTCCCCTCTATTTAATTTTCAAGATGTCTTGAGTTTTTTAACTTTAGCTCCGAATGAATAATATTATCCCTTTATCCAAGGAATCGTCTGCTTGAGCCCTCGTAATACACATATTCAGCAGTTGAAAAAATAATTTTCAAAAGTTTCAACAAAACTATATCATGTGACCTCTCATTGAAGCAAGCTCGTTGAGCTTGTTCCAATGTGGGGTCACATGATATAGTTTTGCTGAAATCTTTGGTTAAAATCTGATAGACTAATTTTGAAAATAATAAATTTTGATATCGTCTGCGTTCGGTAAAGCTTTTTCGAACTGCATGATCAAGGCGTGCTAATTCGTTCCGACTGATGCTTTGAGTCCCGATTCTGGTACTTGTGTTCATATATATGCGCAGTTTTCGATATACCGGTATACCACGTTATTTTTTTAATACCAACACTGGTGTTCAGTTTTGAATATCGTGCAGCCCTAACCCATCGTGATAGGAGAGTCTCATCTAGATATCATACCAAGTTATCCTACCAAAATACAATGAAAGCCCTTCATAAAAACAACTTATAAACAGTGCTAAAGAAATCCCCAAACTTACTGTGTGTAAGTCGCACTGAAAAAATCAAAGTTCATCTAATTTGCATAATTTCTGCATGAGAAAAAAACCCGTATTATATGTGATGTATCCCATGGTACTAAACATTCACACAAAAAATTATTCAAATCAGCGCTTTCATATGGAAGTTCTGCGCAAAAATCTGATTGCACCTAATTTTGTACAAAATGGCTGCCATCGGCCATCTTGAATTTCGGACCGGACCCAAAAACACTCGTTCTCGTCCCACGGTGATACCAAAGGTACCCAAGAAATTTCGTAAAGATCGGTTCATAAATACGGCCTCTAGCCCGAGCCGTATTGGTAACACCACAAACATCAAAATTCGTCTAATTTGCACAATTTACGCACGAGAAAAAAACCCGTATTGTATGTGATGTATCCCATGGTACTAAACATTCATACAAAAAATTATTCAAATCAGAGCTTTCATAGGGAAGTTCTGTACAAAAAAACAGATTTCTGCATCGTCGGTACAAAATGGCGGCTGGCAGCCATCTTGAATTTCGAACCGCACCCAAAAACACTCGTTCTCGTCCCACGGTCATAACAAAGGTACCTAAGATGTTTCGTAAAGATCAGTTCATAAATATGGCCTCAAGTCCGAGCCGTATCCAATTGTTGACGTACGGACAGACAGACGACGGGCCATGACAAAAGTTCAAATTTGGCTTTGCCAAAGTTGAGCTAAAAATATATGGGTGAGCTTATTCTCGAGGGAGCAGCCTGCAGGAAAAGTAGGACCCAAAGTTGACATGAAATTAGGCCACCTACGGACATCAATTTGTTCACCTGGTAAGTTCTAAATGTCTTACAGAAACATCAAAGAGAAATTATGGAAGAACACATACCAGTTCATATTTGGAACAATTTGTTATCACTAAAGAACCAATTACAAAATCCATGTGCTTTTTATTTTCATTTTGTAAATACTTGCGGACAAATTCCTGGAAATCTGCGAGTTTCCAGGAAATTGAAAGTGAAGCTAGCTTTACCTCGAAGTGCAACTGAGTTAAGAGGAAACCCACTCAGGTCAGGTGATGATTTTCAAAGCAGACAATATGGAAATTAGTAGGCGTGTTCGATGTATGCATAATTATGGACAGGCGAGAGGTTAAGTCATAATACGAGAAGTTGTGTGGAAGTGTTCTGTGTACAACTGTTGACAGACTGATGACTGCTGTGGGCGTTAACTGTGCTTAATTTTCGACAGGGGATGTGCATCACGCATGCGTAAAGAGCACTTCCTTTTGTTGACATTCAATGGAATGGAACAAATAAAAAAAATCTGAATAATGATTAATTTTATTAAAATACCAGTGGCTATATTGAGAAAAAATGATTTTAAACAGAAGCTACCAACATTAATTCTCTCTCGAAACTGAAAGAGCTTTTGAGGACTTTGAAAGCTTCACTTGCCATTGTTTCATTGCAAGTATTACTGTTAGTTTTAACCAGAGCAGAACGATGGTACACGTGTTTGATAACAATAACATGGGGGCTTCGACTAGTCGATTAGTAATCGATTACTGCTGGCGACTAGTCGATTCCTGAAAATCACTAATCGTTTCAACACTATTATTAACCCTTTACCCAACGTAACAACGAAAACCGGCCAGCACTATTCTAAAAAATCACCAATTAATTTTCATTAGGCCACACAAAGAAGATCTTCTGTTTCTCAGGCCATTATTTGTAAAATTCCATGCCGGCAAGCGGTTTTTTATTTTATTTTTTATTTCTGTAATTATTCATGTTCTCGGTTAATGCTTTAGGCTTCATAATCTACAGAATAGCATGGGTGGTGATGTATTTCGACCCTTGAGAGCAAGAAGGCTTTGCAATGCTAAAGCATTGAAAGGCTTCTTGCACTCAAGGGACAAATTTATCAATTTTTTTAACTTGGGTAAAATATAAGATATAAATCATTTATTTTTTATTTGTTTTAAGTTTACATTGGTTATAAAAAGAGAGCATGCGGCAGCCAAAAGGACCATGTGAGAGGGCCTGAGAAACAAATTTTTAATTTTTGTAGGCCTTATATTTGTCTTTTTGCTTGGCCTTGACTTTAGTGTGTCTGAACTGTTTTTTTAACACTCTTACTGACATGAAGTGGGGGCCTTTTTGTGGATCATTGGAACTATGCTTACATCCACAAAGCCACGAAATGAATGAAATGAAAAGCACTCTAAAACTTTTCATTTAATTCATTTTGTGGCACACAGGGACTATGTGGGATTGAAATCCTAATAAATTTATTTGCAAATAAAGATCCAAAGCAAATAAAGTTATTAGGGTCACAAGGGATTTCAATCCCGCATCGTCCCTGTGCGCCTTCGGCACGCAGAAACTTTTCATTCATCCATTCATTTTGTGGTATTGTGGATGCCAGCATAGCTCCATCATCCATCATGGCAGAGCCTTAAATGTTAAAAGTGACATTCAAAGTATCAACTGCTACATGTAGAGTCCATGTTTTCTTATAGGATTTGTTTCATTCTCTCAGACTTTATTTATTTTACTGTGAATAAAAATGAAAGTGTCAATGACACTGTAGCTCAACTTGACAAACTTGAACTTGGTAAGTTATAAATGAAATGGCAAAATTGAAGATCATTGGGACCAATGTCAGTTTTTTTGCCAGTGGCAACATTTTTTGACAGAAACCGAAAAAAATCAATAGTGGCCTCCCCAAACAAGCATGCCAAATGTGCTCTGTAGGGTGTACAAAAGGGAAATATTGTGGTCTGACTAGACTAAATTCTAAGAACGTTGGCCGTGGCAATATTTTTTGACGGAAATGGAAGAAAATCGATAGCTCCCATCTAGAGGTCACCGTAAATAAGCATACCAGGTTTCAAAGCAATCTAATCATAAATGAGCCCTGTAGGGTGAGCCAAAGGGAAATATTGTGGTCTGACTAAACTAAGTTCTAAGAATGTTGGCAGCGGCAACATTTTTTGATGGAAATTGAAGAAAATCGATAGCTCCCATCTAGAGGTCACCCCAAACAAGCATGAAAGGTTTCAAAGCAATCCGATCATAAATGTGCCCTGTAGGGTGTGCCAAAGGGAAATATCGAGTCTTCTGACTAAACCAAGTTCTAAGAACGTTGGCCGCGGCAACATTTTTTTATGGAAATTGAAGAAAATCGATAGCTCCCATCCAGAGGTCTCCCCAAACAAGCATACCAGGTTTCAAAGCAATCAAATCATAAATGTGCCCTGTAGGGTGTGCCAAAGGGAAATATTATGGTCTGACTAAACTGAGTTCTAAAAACGTTGGCCGCGGCAACATTTTTTGACGGAAATTGAAGAAAATCGATAGCTCCCATCTAGATGTCACCCCAAACAAGCATGCCAGGTTTCAAAGCAATCCGATTATAAATGTACCCTTAGGGTGTGCCAAAGGGAAATATTGAGTCTTCTGACTAAACTAAGTTCTAAGAACGTTGGCCGCGGCAACATTTTTTGACAGAAATTGAAGAAAATCGATAGCTCCCATCTAGAGGTCTCCTCAAACAAGCATACCAGGTTTCAAAGCAATCTGATCATAAATGGGCCCTGTAGGGTGTGCCAAAGGGAAATATTGAGGTCTGACTGAACTAAGTTCTACGAACGTTGGCCGTGGCAACATTTTTTGCCGGAAATTGAAGAAAATCAATAGCTCCCATCTAGAGGTCACCCTAAATAAGCGTATCAGGTTTCAAAGCAATCAAATCATAAATGTGCCCTGTAGGGTGTGCCAAAGGGAAATATTGTGGTTTGACTAAACTAAGTTCTAAAAACGTTGGCCGCGGCAACATTTTTTGACGAAAATTGAAGAAAATCGATAGCTTCCATCTAGAGGTCACCCCAAACAAGCGTAAGAAGTTTCAGAGTAATCTGATCATAAATGCGACCTGTGAGGTGTGCCAATGGAAATTGGGGACGTACGTACTAACGTACTAACATACTAACTTACTAACGTACGTACGTACGTCGACGGACGAGAAGTGATGGCAATAGCTCAGCTTGACTTTGTCAAGTTGAGCTAAAAATGGAGAACTGTACACATTGCTTATTTTATATTTTCAACTCCCTGTACATGTATAGGTCTACTCACCACACATGTCTATCAATTACATGCATACCCATATATTTCAATATCAATTTTCCTGAAACTGCGGAGTCCCAGTGCACATCGAGTTACAATGTATATTGATGTTCTTGGGCAGAAATCATGGACAAATGTCAGAAGGAGTGTTATGTCTCCACCCCCCCCCCCCCCACCCCTCCCCTCACAACACACTCTAAATACCACATTCGGGAATTTTGGGATCATCATCAGCCATCAAATCACTATTCAAGAGACTCAAGTCCCAGGACATGTGTGCCGACAGTACAGATATAAATTTATAAACAGCGTTGAAAATTCTAATCTCGACAGGCTAATATTCCAATAAAATCAACCATGACAATTCAGTGGCTGGCTGAAGTGTTATAAAAGCCTATTTTATATAGGACTATTTTTTGGGGGGGAGGGGGGGGGGCTCAAATGAGTTGGAACCTGAAACCACATATTGTTATTGAAATATATTAGCCAGTCGGATGGTAAACCGGGTGGAGGGGGGGGGGGAGGGGGTCTGTTGTAAAACATTTTGTGTCTGAATGCTGGGAGGAGGGGGCACCAGTTCAAACTGTTAATTAAATTTCCTCGTTGATGGAGTGGCTGCCAGAACAGATGACCGAAATGTGTGATTAGTGACTCTCAATTGTTTCTTGTAAAAACAATAGCAACAGCAACCCACACTTGCAAGTCCAGTGAACTTCAAGGCATAATATTTTGTAACACGATGAATGCACGCGAGAGGGCGCATCAGTAAAATGTTCAGAATGTTCGAGATTTCTTTCTTGGATCCTGGGATTTGTGAATGGAAGTAAGTAAAAGAACACATTTGGTCTGCATAAAGTAATAATTTTATATCTTTATTGATCAAAAAAGCAAACACACACCATGAGGATAACTTCACATAACCTTGACAACATCAGCAGGGTGAGGGTGGGGTGACACAGGGGTCACTTTGGTAGAAGGATGATTCTGGGTACTTAGTATTTGAATCGGTAAAATGACTAATACATACAGATTATCACCACAGTGTGTGTCTCCGGGAATTCAGATCAAGTCGAGTTGTAGGAACAGAACAGTATTTCGACGAGTCCGTTAGGGCGAGTCGAAATGCGATTCTGTGCCAACAACGAGACTTGATCAGAATTTGCGGAGACACACACTGTGGTGATGATAAATTTATCTCACAATATTGACCACAAAATGTGTTAGAAAACTATTTTAAGGGGAACTTTTTCATTTGCCTTATCGATAGAAAGATGCAAATTGAAAAATAGAATAGCGTTCATTGATCTTGATAGTGAGGTCAGTGACGACGTTACACTTCAGAGAAAATTACGTCACTGGGATTCACTTTACTGAATACTGTCTTGCGAAGTGGAGCAACTGTGTGTTTCGTCAACATGAATTTGGTTGTAACTTTTGCAACAATTACTGGTGAATTAAATATCCCTCTTGGTGTAAAGGTTTATTATATTTTAAAATATGCCGTTCATCGTTTATTGATGTGGAGTTTCCCACATTTCATAGCGAAAGCTAATCCTTTAACTTCAAGATAAAAGCCTTGACTCGAGCGTTCAGGACAATCCCAATAATAGGCAACAAACCAGCCCAAGATGCCGAAAAGTGTGCATAATTTAACTATTCGTTGAGTTAACTTCCCCAGTGGCATTTTAGCATGCCGTGCAGTAAAAATACGTTACATGGTGTTTAGTTGGCAGATACAGTGCCATATACGGCTCAGAGAAAACAATATTAGGTTCGGCTTCGCCTCACTTAATATTGTTTTCTCTGAAGGGAAAAATGCGAAGCGATCGAAAAATGATATTAATGCCGTTGTTTTGACAACAGCAGAATCAGGCGCTTGTATCAGGGGCCCTTGATACGGATTCGGAACAAGGGCCCAGATACAATGAACTTTAGTTGCATAACAGTGCAAAAACGCCCTGATTGTGAGATAAAGATCAAGACCGAACACAAACATGAGGATTTATTTTATTAAATGAATCACACCACTCATAAACCTACGCCTGCAGGAATTTAACTTTTTTTAATGGTTGAAATGTGTGTAAACTGTAATTTTTCTTTTTGGAGCGGAGATGCAGAAAGTGAAATACGAATGCTCAATCAGTTTCAACGAACCTGATTTTTGTATTTTATCCTGTTCAAACATTGTAACTTGACCGTCACCAGATTGGCGTGTAAGATCGCGAAAATGATAAACTGCATGCTACTCAATTTTCAAAGGCTGTGGTCGTTAAATTAATCGCCTTCACGTGACTTCACGAAGACGGGGTGCACGGCATTATTGTGTGTTGCCCTCCATGTGAAAAATGCATGATAAAAACCCATGAATACGTGAAAATTGGACACTTCTCGATGATTGTACTGTAAGTAGGTGCCACTGTACGTATACTTACTCATGACCTTTCATTGATATATAGTTGCTTGGAACATAGCCCTCTTTGCCCTCACACTCAGCCTTGAACCAATTTATATCGTCATCTTTACTCATAACCTAAAAAAAAGATGAAAAGTATATGCTCATTAATCCTTTACGCATTCATGTTTCTTAAACAGGCCTTTAAATTCTTCCCAACTAACGACGGCAAACGCTGTGCTCAAATAAGATAATTGCGCCCAAATTAAGCGGAGTTTGAAACTTTTGCCAAAGTTTTGCAGTGTTTCGGCAAATTATAGTTTGGCCAGGTTTCCCTGATGCTTGCAATATTGCTTAGAGCTCACCTTCGAATCAAACAATGCAACAAATAAATGTTTTCAAAAACCCACAGAGTTCGCCATAGAAAAGCAATCGGCGTAGACAGTGTCGTATATGACACTGTCAATGCCGATTGCTTTTCTGTGACGAATTCCATATGATTATGCACTTAAAGCTTGAGATCTATTATATTCATGTTTGTGGGAATTTTAAGTAAATGCCATGCGTAATTTACATTCAAATTGGCCTTTGGCTCGATACTGGGTAACTAAGAAACCTTTTCGAGTTAGTCAAGTAAACTCATGTCAAAGAGTGGTGGGAGGAAACCAGTGATAATGGTGAAGACCTATAACACAGGGTTGTAAACTAGCATTTTAAGACGGGGGACCTAAAACCTAAAACAGACGCCAAGAAGAAAATACCAGTTCTTTTTCTCCAGCCAAGCAGGCCACATCCATATTTGCCGTTGTGTGCCCAAATTAGACTGATCTGAAGGTCTGTTCTTAAACTTTCTTTCACACAATACCGGTACAATATGAGTGGAATTTCACTCTGTTGGTGTTTCTGTACCATAGCATTCGCCATGTACTGTGGATGTATTCTATAGACGGGTTACAGGATATCTGCAATAAAAAGCACAGTCATTCACTGTGTCATAGAATGTTCCATTCACATGAACGATGGGTCAAGCCGCATGCGGTACGAAACTGATAGAGGATACGGAAACTTTTCAAAGTGCGTGTCTTGATGTAATCAAGAAAGTTGTCCACAATGTTCATGCTTTCGCAGAAAACAAAGTTTTCTATTACAGTTAAAACTAGAAGTCCTGTCATGAAATGCGTACAAATAGCACGTTGATCTGCACGTTAATGTACGCGTTAAAGCCATAGTTAAGCTATCAAATTCTGTCCATATGGCCTGTGCACAAGCAATGTTTCAGCCAATGGACCTCCAGGTAACCCATTGGCAGAAACATTGCATGTGTTTGCTGTGAGTAACCAGGAGAACCTGCCGTGCTTTGGATGCCATTCAATATGGCAATTGCATGCAATTCCAACGTGCATTTAAGCCTAGATAAGCGCACTATTCGTGACAGGACTTCTAGTTTTAACTGTATGTTCTTTCTGAACTTTTTCATGAATAAATAGTTGTTGCACGCTTTTGATTGTTCTCTTGAGTCTTTTGGAAATGCTTCCCCTAGTCATATAAAGCCAGCAAACATACTGCGTCAGAATATCAATTCACCCCAATAAGCCACCCGTGGACGGAATATGAAAAACTGATTTTTTAATTGATTTCTAGCATGAGAATGTTGACAACTTTCAGATGTCTCTGCTTTTTGAACACTCTATTAAACATTGACAACAATTGTTGGAAAGGTTTCATGGATATTTTTCTGAAAAAAAAAAAAAAAAAAATACTGATATGTCTATTGCTATTATTGGAGAGAAATTTAAAACCACATTGAATTATGATATAAGTGACCACATGTGGAAGAGTAGGAATGTGGAAGGCACCAGAAAAAGTGTTGTGCAATTGTGAAGGGTAGATCCACTCTTATCAATCAAAAACTGTTAACACAGCACACTCACAGAACCAGTGACCGAAATGCGCATTAGGAGGGGGCAATTTTTCAGATAGGCCTATATATTTTGCCTCCCCTTCCCACACAGCATCTGCATGTATGATGAATAAAGTAATTATGCATGGACGTTTTATTTTAATATGACGTTCCTTTAAAACAAATTATTCTAACTCTGTTTAACCCCCATTTATCAAAGATGACATTGGCCACCCACAAAACTTTTGCTTCAAAAACAAAGCCAGTGGGGAGAGGACAGGTTGGGGTGTTTGGGGAACTTGCAGTTTGCTACACATGCTTCCCTCTATGTGGGGATACTGATGTGGGACTACATGAATGAGGACTTTGGGATTCTGCTGAGGAAAGGGAGTGTGTGTGTTTGATATGGAGGTGGGGGGGGGGGGGGGGTACCGGGGTGTCAGGTCTTTTGCAGAACCGATTTTCAAAATTCACGGTGAATAATTAATTTCTTGTTCAAAAACACAGCGACAGAGCTGCATGGGGGTAAATTCCAAAACCTTCATTTTTGTTTACAATCAATTTCCGGTCAACGTCACTGGACGGAAAAAGCATCGATATACATGTACAACGCTGCCTAAAATCAAATAATGAGAAACATCGCCTTAATACAGTATTCTATTATTATATAGAGACTGCACAGTTGCCTTATCCTATGCAAGGTAGTGTGACACCTGTTGAAATTTCTTGGAATTATGATTTTTGTTTTTCGATGGAAATTTGTGGTATCGAGTGATTTGCGTATGTCCGTCAAACATGGAAACCATCTTCAATAAAAAATGCCGACACTGTTGTCATTTTCCAAAATGCAGTCCTATTGCTGCATTCGAAAGTGTTTTGAATGAATAGCTTTGTTATTGGATATGTGAAGCATATTTGGCCACAAGTTGTTCTCATGAAATATTTTATTATCAGTTTTGGTACGAATACGGTAGCCAACTTCCATGAACCACAGGCGCTCGTAGCCGCTCGTTACAAACAAAGATTGAGGAATAAAATAATATTATAAAATACATTCACTATTCGCTACTCCTTAAATCGATTTTCGCCTCTCCTACCCCCCCCCCCCCCCCCCCCCCCCCCCCCCCCCAAACATACATTTATCACATTACATGTATGTTTCGCACAACTCGAGTGTGGTGTTTAGTAGTAGTGAATTCATCTTATGGGATACTCACAATGCCCCCTCCAGTTGAAGAGTCCCCTTTTACATTCATGCAAGCCTGGAAATAAGCAATCTGTCATTTGCAGAATGAGGTCCACAGAGGGTGAATTTGCTGATGCTGTCCCATACAGTGGGCCAATTTATCCTCTGGGTACCCTTTTTCTGTTTTGGCCTTAGACCTTGATTCAGATTGAGGCTCACAGAGGGTAAATTTAGTGATGCTACCCTGCTATGCAGGGTAGCATCACCAAATTCACCCTCTGGGGACCTCATTCTGCAGATGACAGTCTGCTTATTTCCAGGCTTGCATTCATGTCGCCATTACGGGATGATCCGACGAAATTTATATTAAAAACACCTCGACTTAATTGAACACTTTAGAGACATACTCCTTGAGACCCTGAAATAGAACTGTGTACAATCGTTTGGGAATAGTGTTTCTCATTGGATAATCTGGATTTCAGTTACGCAATGGAAACAAATCTCCCACGAAACAATGTGCCCCGACACTATCTGAAAACATCAGATTTGTGAGTTTCACTCTTGTTACTGCATGTACAATGTATATAACATGGATAGAATCTCTTGAAGGTAATGGTTTGCATGCGGGGATGGCATAGGGATAGAATGACGTACATGTACTCACACATCTTCGGTACTCGCAAAAAATTACCCCCCCCCCCCCTCCCCAACATAAGGCGGGTGTTCCACCCATAAGGCTGTAAAAGATGCCATCATTGTTCTGCTGCACCCCATGTCTCTTGTCCACATTTCCACATACATGTAGGGCTTTTCCCAATTCGGCTAAGTTGAAGTAGGCACAATGCCGCCAAAAGCCGTTGTTTGTTCACTCCTCAAAAACGATTAGAAACAAGTCAGATGCAGATTATACTTTCCCAATGACGATTCCTCAAACGTAAACGCCCCAAAAAAGAACACGGTCACCATGGATAAAACCCCACTTGATTGTTTTCTTTTATTTCTGCATACGGACAGTATTCGTTTCTCAAACCATCAGGGGGTCCAAGACGCACTGGGCGATAATGGTTCAACCCGGCGAGTGACAATGTTGAAAATGGCATAGGAAAAGAAGCAAAATCCTCGATTCTTACTAAGCTCGTACAAGATGAAGATTTCATGTTTGCCAGTGGAGAATAAGCAATCTGCATGTAGTTTGGGTTTAGTGACTCTAAACACTGGAAGGAGCCCCCAACGGAAGAAACAGAGTGCACCTTTGGTGCTTTTTGAGATACTTTAATAAAATGCAACCTTCAAAAAAAAAAACTATTTTTCGGGGTGGGGATGGGGGGGGGGGGGGGGGGAGGCATCATGCACATATGTTGGAGCACTGTCAAGTGTGGTGGACATGGTTCCTTTTGTCCAGGGAGTCTTCATATACAAATACTGGCTGGGTACTGGTCTCGTTTCGAGGACCAATACGTGGGTCTCTTAGCGGTCATCGGAACTCGACCGAGGCCTATATACTAGTGTACACGAAGTACAGTTGTTGATTTACGATACACGAATTCAAATTCCTGCAAATACAGAGACATCCTCTCTCTCTCTTATCTTTCTCCCCCCCCCCCCCCCTCTCTTTTTCTCACTTCTGTGAGCTTGAGGACCCCTTTTGACCCTGTGGGTCCCATATTTCGTTGTGCCATTGCAAGCCGCGTCTGGGCTCGTACGTCATGTGCATCAAGAATGATCCCCACACATCGTGCAACGTTTGTAGTGAAGGGGAACACTCATGCTGTTGTCTAATGCTCGCTTGTGTTTGGTTGCCTCAATTCAAGTATCCTTACTTCGTCTCTTGTATTTGACAGTACATGTAACGTGTGTTTCTAATTTTATGGTCAAATTTTTGTTGTCAGTATGACATTGTAATTATTAAGGATAATTTTTTGAGAAATTCTAGAACCATCAGACGATATGTAGCAGTCAAAAACCCGATCACCTGGTTCCTGTGAGTGTTGTGTCCGACAACCTTTCAGGTCCAATGTTTATTTATTTATGTTCAAGGTCACATTTCTGCGCAATGGACAATCATGACTGCAACAGAGAAAAAGTCAGGAATAGCCAATCGTTCACATCTATGTTTTCCAACTCGAAGATTGGTGACAGGGTCCTATTTTACCAGCGAAACAGAGCTTGTTTATCGCATTAAACAAGCTCCGCTTCATTTACCGTTTTCCCCATGGGGAGTTTATATTTTTCACCCTCCGCATCAGACGGATTCCGAAAGCAGGCGAGACCACGTCGAAGCTTTCAATTTGGCAGAGGGGGGGGGGGGGGGGGGGGTGGGAAAGGGGGAGGGGGTGGGAGTTGGATGCAAAGCAGCACCTATTGGCAGTGTCTATTAATATTATTAAAGTTTAACATCATGCGAGTTAGAAAAAATTCAACAGAATTCTGAAACAAGGGGACAGTGGGGATGAAAGGACGGTCGCTCATTCTACATCCACGCCACCAAGTGGTGCGTTTTAATAAATAATTACAAAATAAAAAGAAATACTTTATGCAAATTAAGTCAGTCGTCCTTTTATTTTCATCCTCTCTCTATCCCATGTGCAAGTTTTATTTCATGTAATTCATGATATTTTGAAATTTTTCATTAAAATGCACCAAGTGGTGCAGTTTAATAAATAATTACAAAATAACAAGAATTACTTTATGCAAATTAAGTCAGTTGTCCTTTGATTATTTTCATGCTCCATCTCTCCCATGTGCAAGTTTGGTTTCATGTAATTCATGATATTTTGAAATTTTTCATGAAACATGCATTTTAATAAATAACTAGAAACCGTTTTAGCACACTAAAACATACGTCTCCCCTTCCTTTCTATTTAATGCACTGCGAGTTATATATACATGAATAATATTGACAATTATACCAAATATCTAAGGCCTGACTCAAAAGACAAAAAAGTTCTGGTCCAGACAAAGTTTCACTTAAAAAAGCACATTTATATTTTTTTATTTATTGTTGTTTAAGGTCACATACTTCTGCACAATGGCTAATTATGACCACAACATGGAGATAAAGTTAAGGTCAGTCAATCGTTTATACCCCATGCTGCCTATTTTAGAGGACTCGCACCCCAAGCATTAGTGACTGGGTCCTATTTTACAAGTGAAACAGAGCTTGTTTACCACAGTAAACAAGCACTGCTTCACTTCCCGGGGGTTCCCACGGGGGACAAAAGCACATATGACCTTCAGGTCAAAGGTCAAGGTCCCATGAAGGTCATTATGGTATGCAACACACCGGCTCATGGTGATACATCCACATGCCAAATATCTAAGGTCTAGGTCAAAAGACAAAAAAGTTATGCCCCGGACAAAGTTTCCGTTAAAAAGCATAAATCTGACCTTCAGGTCAAAGGTCAAGGTCACATGAAGGTCACCATGATACGCAGCACACTGGCTCATGGTGATACATCCACATGCCAAATATCTAAGGTCTATGTCAAAAGACAAAAAGTTATGCCCCGGACAAAGTTTTCCTTAAAAAGCACATAAATCTGACCTTCAGGTCAAAGGTCAAGGTCACATGAAGGTCACTATGGTACGCAACACATCGACTCATGGTGATACATCCACATGCCAAATATCTACGGTCTAGGTCAAAAGACAAAAAAGTTATGCTCCGGACAAAGTTTGTATGAGAAGAAGAAGAATATGCACTAAAACAATATGTCTCCCTTCTGGGAAGGTGAGACATAATTACAAAATAACTTATAGAGGTGATACATCCACATGCCAAATATCTACGGTCTAGGTCAAAAGACAAAAAAGTTATGCTCCGGACAAAGTTTGTATGAGAAGAAGAAGAAGAATATGCACTAAAACAATATGTCTCCCTTCTGGGAAGGTGAGACATAATTACAAAATAACTTTAAGCAACCAGCGTTTCAATAAATGAATACGAAAAAAACATAAATTAGTGTAAATAAATTAAATCTTCACCAAATCAGGCCTGGCCTTTTGAAAAATCCAGGTTAGCCACTATGGCCCTCCTAAATCTGTTTCAGGGGAGCTATTCTACACTAATATCAATTATACAAGGTTGTGTTATGAAAATTGAGAAGAGCCATTACAGTTTAAGGAGAGCAATTATGGCTCTCCTCAATTTACCTTTAGGAGAGCCAAGGAGAGCTGGAGCAATAGCTCCCCTCAAATGGCCAGGCCTGACCAAATGTTATTTCGCAATTAATGACTAACTAGAGTGATGTCACGCATGCAGCCCAACTGTCCCAGGAAAGGCAATGCTTAGACGCAAAATAGTCGGAGCCATTTTTTGTTAACAGTTTACCTAACGAATCTTGCATATCTGCACTTGTGATATACAAAATTTGCTATTGAAATTTTTTTTTTTTTTTTTTTCATACCTATGACCTATTAATGGAACAAACTTGATGAATTTGTTCCAATAAGGATTAATAAGCCATGGTTAGAAATAAATGAAAGTGTCAATGACACTGTAGCTCAACTTGCCAAGACATGTACATGTATAGTATGTGACACAGCAATGACAAACATCTAGGTAATGACCTGATAACAAAGGTACATATAAAGTATTGTAACGGTCTGTACATAAATACTGACCGTAGCCTGTAACAAATGTATAGGTAACGTATTGTAAAGGTGGGTGACAGTCAGATGCTAAACTAGAAAAGAAATCTTTGAGTCCCAGAGTGGGTCTGACTGAACCCCAAAATATTTGTTCTCATAGCACAGTGATAACAAAGGCACCCCAAAACACACTCATTCCTGTCCCAAGGTGAAAACAAAGGTACCCAAGAAGTTTCATGAACATCAGTTCATAAAATACGAGCTGTGTAGTAGTTGTGAAAAAAAATTGATTGGAACTAATTTCGGTACAAAATGGCCACTGGCAGCCATCTTGAATTTTGGACCGCACTCAGAAACACTCGTTTTGGTCCCAAGGTGATAACAAAGGTACCCAAGAAGTTTCATGAAGATCGGTTGATAAATACAGCCTCTTGCCCGAGCCGTATTGACATATGCACTTGCAGTGTATAAGTAGCGCTAAATAAATCAAAGTTCATCTAATTTGCATAATTTCTGCCTGAGAAAAAAACCTGTTCTGTATGTGATGTATTCCATTTTACTAAACATTCATACAAAAATTTATTCAAATCAGAACTTTCATACAGAAGTTCTGTACAAAAGACTGACTGCACTAATTTTGGTACAAAATGGCTGTGGTGGCCATCTTGAATTTCAGACCACACCCAAAAACACCCCTTCTCATCCCACGGTGATAACAAAGGTACCCAAGGAGTTTCGTAAAGATCGGTTCATAAATACGGCCTCTAGCCTGAGCCGTATAGAAGTTGTGTACAAAAAACTGATTAGACCGAATTTCGGTACAAAATGGCTACTGGCAGCCATCTTGAATTTTATACCACACTCAGAAACACTCGTTCTCGTCGAAAGGTGATAACAGAGGTACCCAAGAAGTTTCGTGAAGATCGGTTGATAAATACAGCCTCCAGCCCGAGCCGTACTGACATGTGCACTTACAGTGTATAAGTAGCATTGAAAAAATCAAAATTCATCTAATTTGCATAATTTCTACACGAGAAAAAACCTGTATTACATGTGATGTATCCCATGGTACTGAACATTCACACAAAAAAATTTTCAAATCAGCGCTTTCATATGGAAGTTCTGTGTAAAAATCTGATTGCACCTAATTTTGAACAAAATGGCTGCTGGTGGCCATCTTGAATTTTGGACCACACCCCAAAACACTCGTTCTCGTCCTACGGTGATACCAAAGGTACCCGAGAAGTTTTGTAAAGATCGGTTTATAAATACGGCCTCTAGCCCGAGCCATATTGGCATTTGCACTTACAGTGCTGAAATTAACACTAAATACATGTTTGTCTGGGTCCTACGGTGATACCAAAGGTACCCGAGAAGTTTTGTAAAGATCGGTTTATAAATACGGCCTCTAGCCCGAGCCATATTGGCATTTGCACTTACAGTGCTGAAATTAACACTAAATACATGTTTGTCTGGGTTTTTAACCACAAACTTGGCGTCATCCTACCAAGCTACATTGAAATCCTTTTATAATTTTGGCCTGTGGAATATTCTAAAGGTTTTCGGGCTTCGGGCCTCTGTTGCCATCACTGTTGCCCAAAAGGGGACGTTCTCATCTAGACATTATATGAAGTCAACCTATCAAGTTATAATGAAATCCCTCCATAAATATGACCTGTAGACTGTGCTAAAGGTTTTCGGGCTTCGGGCCCCTGTTGCCGTCACAGTTGCCCAAAAGGGGATGTTCTCATCTAGACATTATATGAAGTCAACCTGTCAAGTTACAATGAAATCCCTTCATAAATATGACGTGTAGACTGTGCTAAAGGTTTTCGGGCTTCGCGCTCGGGCAGCGGTCATGGTTGAATGATCACAACCAAAAGGGGACATTCTCATCTGGGCATCATGTGGATTGATCCTACAAAGTTACAATGAAATCCCTTCATAAATATGACCTTAGACTGTGCTGATGGTTTTCGGGCATCGGGCACCTGTAGCCGTCACAGTTGCCCAATCACGTCCAAAAGGGGACTTTCTCATGTAGACATTATATGAAGTCAACCTATCAAGTTACAATGAAATCCCTCCATAAATATGACCTGTAGACTGTGCTAAAGGTTTTCCGGTTTTGGGCTCGGGCAGTCGTGACGATTGATAGATCACGTCCAAATAGGGAAATTCTCATGTACAGTTAAAACTAAAAATCCTGTCCTGAAATGCGCACAAATAGCACGTCGATATGCGCGTTAATCTACGCGATATGACCATAGTAA
This sequence comes from Pictodentalium vernedei, assembly GCA_031216915.1. Lineage (NCBI taxonomy): Eukaryota > Metazoa > Mollusca > Scaphopoda > Dentaliida > Dentaliidae > Pictodentalium > Pictodentalium vernedei. The sequence continues at coordinate 852,573,875 of CM062297.1, forward strand.
GGTTATCAAATTCTGTAAATATGGCCTGTGCACAAGCAATGTTTCAGCCAATGGACCTCCGGGTAACCTGGAGGTCCATTGGCAGAAACATTGCCCGTGTTTGCTTTGAGTAACCAGAAGAACCTGCCGTGCTTTGGATGCCATTCGATAAGGCAATTGCGCGCAATTCGTACGCGCATTTAAGCCGAGATAAGCACACAGTTCGTGACAGGACTTCTAGTTTTAACTGTAGACATCATATGGAGTCATCGTATCAAGTTCAGGGATTTTTCTACCCTTTTTGGGAAAGGGTCCAGGGGCCTTTCCAATTGGGAAAATTAGCGTCGCAGAGGCCACAAGTGGGAATTTATCTGAGCGACTATCAACAAGAAATAAATAACCTTACTAGCATATCCTTGTGAGAAATCAGTCTATTAATCAATGAAAACCTGTTGTATAATTGTATTTACCCACTGGCTGCTTAGAATTATTAAATTGTACTGGTGATTAATCAATCCTAGTGATGAAAAAGGATTGGTTAATGATCACCCACATACATAAGTCCTCACCTGAGCAAGCCAAATTCAGTCAGCAGGAGTACTTGGCCTGGTGGACGGTTTGGGTAAAATAATTGTGGACGGTTCGTTCTGGGGACGAAAGTCTATTCAGGTTTCATGACATCAGTCAGCAGGAGTATCAGACCTGGGGAACGGTTTGAATAAAATACAGGTTACCAGACAGGATTTCAGACGTGAGCTGAACCTAAAAATTGGTACCGTGCTTTAAGAAGCACGGAACTCGCCTGTAACAAAATTTACAGTTAAAACTAGAAGTCCTGTCATGAAATGCGCACAAATAGCACGTTGATATGCGCGTTAATGTACGCGTTAAGGCCCAAGTAAAGCTATCAAATTCTGTGCGTATGGCCTGTGCACAAGCAATGTTTCATCCAATGGACCTCCGGGTAACCCGGAGGTCCATTGGCTGAAACATTGCATGTGTTTGCTATGAGTAACCAAGAGAACCTGCCGTGCTTTGGATGCCATTTGATATGGCAATTGCGCGCAATTCCAACGCGCAATTAAGCCTAGATAAGCGCACTATTCGTGACAGGACTTCTAGTTTTAACTGTAGATACCATTCGTGAGCCGTTATGGTTGACAGCGATGCATTTTGTCACTTTGACTCACGCACTGCGAGTCGCGTCATTCAGTTGTGATTCTGTGCACATCAAGGGAGCTAATTTAGAGTGCTGATTCTAGGAACACACTGTCAAGGACGCTCCTTGACACTGTCAAATGGTTTCAAAACAACACTAGTGAATACCCTTCGTACTGAAACAATTCACACTGCGAAGTCCACTGGCAAATATTATTCGGTGCTGGTCACTTAAAAATAATCGACTGGTCACACAGAAGTGAATTCTCAACTGCCGTGAATTGGGAATTTCTGGGAGCAAATTGGGAAAAAAAGTGACTATTTTTGATTGGGAATGGGGCCGATATTCGGCCCCTCTCGTCGGTCAAAAAAAACCCTGAAGTTACAATGAATCCGTCCATATTAAACATGACCTGCAGACTGTGCTATAAGTTTTTGGGTTTCGGGCTTTGGCAGCCATCACGGTTGACAGATCATGCCCAAACGGGGACGTTCTCATCTAGGCATTATACAGAGGCATTCTATGAAGTTGCAACGATATCCTTCAAAAATATGACCTGCAGACTGTTGTTACAGCCCCCGTATTGTATTGAGATTGATATATCCTTAGTAGATAATTATATGAGAAAGATAATTTTTATTTCTGCATTTTCTGCTTGGTCTCACTCATTTGCACTCAGTGACCCTGTTTACATCTTTGTTACACTGATCTACAATTATTGTACATATAGCTGTTGATTGTTTAAGTAGGTCAGGGACCTTGTTTACTTGGATTGTGACAGAATCACCTGGAAACTGATAGAAACTGATAGAACATTGTAGACATTTCATCTTCTAGGACATTCTATCTGGTTACTATATAAAGGTTTGTCAACAGAATTCAAAAACTCATTTTTTTTTAGAAAGCCATTCAGAAAGACTCACTTCAGTTGTTTCCATTGGAGATTATTATTGTTTTAGAACAGTGCATTTATTATCGAAGCAGTGCTTCTTTGTGAAATTGGAAGATTGATTCCAAAAGAGAATTTTGAAGAGAATCTATTCGTCTTGGAAAAGAGAATTTATACTTTCTGTGAAACAGAATAATATTATTTTGTGAAAAGCCAGGATTCTACTGGATTATTTGGAAATTACCTGTGGCGCCAATACTTCTTGGATTTTTACTCCATTTGAATTTTGCAGGGCATTTTATTATATTTTATTGGAGACTGCTGAAATTTCTAAGTGAACATTTTATTACAAATCAATGGGATACTATTTCTGAAGAGACATTCTTGGATTTAAAACTACCAGCTGGTAACTTTCTTCACAAGATTCTTCATCATTGGATTACTGGATTCTGTCAAACTGTACTTTGGACTAATTCAATAATTGATAAGTACCACTGTTTTTATTTTCTGTAAACCAATCAGTGTAAAAGATCTTTGTATCATTTTTTTCATATTAATTTTTTTTTTATTAAATTTTAGAATATTTAAATTCATAGTTATTGTTGCTGATTCTCAGATTTCTTTCTGTTACCAATATCAATAATATTTCCATACCGTAACAGAAATTGGGGGCTCGTCCGGGATTGAATATTAGATAACGAGAAAATTGCAAATTGCAATTATTATTTTGGCTCACTTTCAAAACATTTAAATTTTCTTAGAAAATTTCAGTATTATTATTTATATAATCTGAGAACCAGCAAACCTTTTCATCATGGTGTTTATTGTGACAGAATTTATATCTGAATTTGAAAGCTCTCCTAGTTTGGCCCTTTTAGAATCTCTTAAGAAGGAGGATTTATTTCAACTTGCTCATTATCTAAAATTACCTGCCACCCCTGGTCTGAACAAACATACAGTTAAAACTAGAAGTCCTGTCACGAATAGTGCGCTTATCTAGGCTTAATTGCACGTTGGAATTGCACGCAATTGCCATACCAAATGGCATCCAAAGCACGGCAGGTTCTCTTGGTTACTCATAGCAAACACATGCAATGTTTCTGCCAATGGACCTCCGGGTTACCCGGAGGTCCATTGGCTGAAACATTGCTTGTGCACAGGCCCTACGTACAGAATTTGATAGCTTTACTTGGGCCTTAACGCGTACATTAACGCGCATATCAACGTGCTATTTGTGCGCATTTCATGACAGGACTTCTAGTTTAAACTGTAAACTTAAACAGCTCATTGTTAATCATTATATGGAAGAAGGTATTTTGCCTCAGTCAGAAACTCCCCCCTCTGAACCACAACCTACTGATGACCTTGAACTCAAGAAATTAGAATTAGAATTAAAAAAGTCAGAAATGCAACAAGAAATGAAAAGACAGGAAAATGAAATTAAATTAAAAGAAATTCAGGCTCAAAAGGAAAAAGATAGGGAATTAAAATTAAGGGAAATGGAAACTCAAAAAGAAATGCACTTAAAAGAATTAGAAATTCAAAAGGAAATAAAAATAAAAGAATTGGAATCTCAACGACAAGGCTCAAATGTAATTTTACCAAGTAGATTTGATGCAACTAAATATGTTAGGCTAGTTCCCACCTTTCAAGAAAAAGAAGTTCATAAATATTTTTTACATTTTGAAAAAGTGGCAACAAGTTTAGAATGGCCAAGGGATGTCTGGACTTTGCTATTGCAAAGTGTTTTAAAAGGAAAGGCCCAAGAAATCTATTCCGCTCTATCTTCTGAGCAAAGCAATAATTATGACACTGTTAAAGAGGCTATACTTAAGGCATATGAACTTGTTGCAGAGGCCTACAGGCAGAAATTCAGAAATTATTATAATGAAAGTGTCAATGACACTGTAGCTCAACTTGTCAAGACAAAGACATGTACATGTATAGTATGTGACACAGCAATGACAAACATTTAGGTAATGACCTGATAACAAAGGTACATATAAAGTATTGTAACGGTCTGTACATAAATACTGACCGTTGCCTGTAACAAATGTATAGGTGAAGTATTGTAAAGGTGGGCTACAGTCAGATGCTAAACTGAAAAGAAATCTTTGAGTCCCAGAGTGGGTCTGACTCAACCACAAAATATTTGTTCTCATAGCACAGTGATAACAAAGGCACCCCAAAACACACTCGTTCCTGTCCCAAGGTGAAAACAAAGGTACCCAAGAAGTTTTGTGAAGATCAGTTCATAAATACGAGCTGTATCGAACTTGTGACAAAAAACTGATTGGACCAAATTTTGGTACAAAATGGCTACTGGCAGCCATCTTGAATTTTGGACCGCACCCAGAAACACTCATTCTCGTCCCAAGGTGATAACAAAGGTACCCAAGAAGTTTTGTGAAGATCAGTTCATAAATACAGCCTCTACCCTGAGCCGTATTGACATGTGTGCTTACATTGTGTAAGTAGCACTGAATAAATCAAAGTTCATCTAATTTGCATAATTTCTGCACGAAAAAAAAAAACCTTACAATATGTGATTGTGATGTATTCCATGTTACTAAACATTCATACAAAAATTTATTCAAATCGAAACTTTCATACAGAAGTTCTGTACAAAAGACTGATTGCACTAATTTTGGTACAAAATGGCTGCTGGTGGCCATCTTGAATTTCGGACCACACCCCAAAACACTTGCTCTCATCCCACGGTGATAACAAAGGTACCCAAGAAGTTTCGTAAAGATCGGTTCATAAATACGGCCTCTAGCCCGAGCCGTATCCAATTGTTGACGTACGGACAGACGGACAGACGGAAAGCTCAAATTTTGCTTCGCCAAAGTTGAGCTAAAAACGAAAATTTGGTTCATAAATATGGCCTCTAGTCTGAGCCGTATAGAAGTTGTGTACAAAAAACTGATTAGACCTAATTTCGGTACAAAATGGCCACTGGCAGCCATCTTGAATTTTAGACCGCACCCAGAAACACTCGTTCTCCTCCCAAGGTGCTAACAAAGGTACCCAAGACATTTCGTGAAGATCAGTTCATAAATACAGACTCTAGCCCGAGCCGTATTGACATGGGTACTTACTGTGTGTAAGTCGCAATGAAAAAATCAAAGTTCATCTAATTTGCATAATTTCTGCACGAGAAAAAAACCCGTATTATATGTGATGTATCCCATGGTACTAAACATTCACACAAAAAATTATTCAAATCAGCGCTTTCATATGGAAGTTCTGTGCAAAAATCTGATTGCACCTAATTTTGTACAAAATGGCTGCCATCGGCCATCTTGAATTTCGGATCGGACCCAAAAACACTCGTTCTCGTCCCACGGTGATACCAAAGGTACCCAAGAAGTTTCGTAAAGATCGGTTCATAAATACGGCCTCTAGCCCAAGCCGTATTGGCATTTGCACTTACAGTGCTGAAAGTAACACCAAAAAACATCAAAATTAGTCTAATTTGCACAATTTACGCACGAGAAAAAACCCCGTATTATATGTGATGTATCCCATGGTACTAAACATTCATACAAAAAATTATTCAAATCAGAGCTTTCATATGGAAGTTCTGTACAAAAAACAGATTTCTGCATCGTCGGTACAAAATGGCAGCTGGCGGCCATCTTGAATTTCGGACCGCACCCCAAAACACTCGTTCTCGTCCCATGGTCATAACAAAGGTACCCAAGAAGTTTCGTAAAGATCGGTTCATAAATACGGCCTCTAGCCCGAGCCGTATCCAATTGTTAACGTACGGACAGACGGACAGACGGAAAGCTCAAATTTGGTTTCGCCAAAGTTGAGCTAAAAACGAAAATCAAACTCATGTGGAATTTGCCAGAGAAAAGCAAAATTTATTTGACAGGTGGTGCCACTCAAAAGAAATAGGGAAAGATTTTACAAAATTAAAGGAAATGATGCTGATTGAGGAGTTTAAAGGAAAGATACATTCAGATATAAAGGCCCACCTGGATGAACAAAAAGTTGACACATTAAATAGAGCAGCAGTACTAGCAGATGACTATGCCTTAACTCATAAAATGAGTCGTAACTCTACAAATTTTTGGCTTCACAAGAATTCTTTCCAAAGTGGACCTAGACCAACTTCAGATAAAACTCATCCTTCCAGTCCTCCAAACTTTTCACCACGCAAATTTAATAGGAAGCCAAATGAGAATAAGTCATCTAATGCCAGTCCAACACCATTACGACCCAACAGTTCAAATAAAACCTGTAATTATTGTAAGAAACCAGGACATTTATTATCTGGCTGTTAAAAAGGAAAAATGAGTCCTCTACTTCACAGAATGCACTAGCATGTGCTCCATGTCCTGAAAATTACAATTTATGTAATAAAGCAAAATGCTTTTATATAATAGAAAATTATAAGCCATTTATTTCTGAAGGCTTTGTTTCCCTTGAGGGGGATAAGTACTGTTCCTTACCAATAAAAATACTGAGAGACACAGGGGCTACTCAGTCTTTAATGTTAGAAGGCATTTTGCCATTTTCTGAAGAAAGTGCGACCGGGGCACAAGTTCTAATATCAGGTATTGAGTCAAACTCTTTAATTGTCCCACTTCATAAAATAAATGAGAAGTAGTTTAGTAAATGGGACTGTGACAGTAGAAATCAGACCTACTCTACCTGTAAAAGGTATTTCTTTATTATTGGGAAATGACTTAGCTGGTGACAAAGTCACTGTAGAACCTCAAGTGGTGGATAAGCCGAGCACAGATGAAAGTATTATTAATTTGAAGGAATGTTTTCCTTTTGCCTTTCCAGCATGTGCTGTGACTCGGTCCATGGCAAAGAAAGCTGAGGTTGATAACAACCTCAATTGTGTTCATTTAAACAGCAAATCTGAGGATAAGAACAGTCATAGAATTACGGATTCTGAAGATATTGATTTGTCTAAGACATTTTTGAGTCAGTGTGATGACTCCTCTAGAAATTGTAAAGAGGCCACTACACCTGAGAGTGATGGGGGACCTCCTTGAATGTCATTTCCCGGACATCTTTAATTCAGGAACAGGAAAGTGATCCTGACCTTGCCGAGCCACGTGAAAGGGCTCTCACAGAGGCAGAAGCCCAAAACTCCCCTGTCTGTTATTTTAAAAAATCTGATGTACTCATGAGGAAATGGCGACCACCAGAAGTACCCTCCAATAGTGATTGGGAGGTTATTTATCAAATAGTTGTCCCCACTAAATACCGGAATGAAATAATAAGCCTGGCTCATGCAGATCCAAAGGCTGGACATTTGGGAGTTAGGAAAACCTACTCTCGTATTCAACAGTGTTTTTACTGGCCCAAGCTTCGAAAGGATGTTGTTGAATTTTGTAAAACCTGCCACACCTGGCAAATTGTAGGAAAACCCAACCAGAAGATTCCTCCTGCTCCCCTTCAACCAATCCCTGCTTTTGAGGAGCCATTTAGTAGAATCAGTATTGATTGTGTTGGCCCATTGCCTAGAACAAGATCTGGAAATGAATATCTTCTTACCATCATGTGTGCTTCTACACGATTTCCTGAGGCTATTCCTCTAAGAAATATTAAAACTAAGACTATAGTTAAGGCCTTGATAAAATGTTTCACGACTTTCGGTCTACCCAGGTCAGTGCAATCGGACCAAGGCTCAAATTTTATGTCAAACATTTTTCAGCAGGTGATGTATGAGCTCAAAATTAAGCAGTACACATCAAGTGCCTATCATCCCAAAAGTCAAGGAGCTATAGAATGCTTTCATCAAACACTGAAGACCATGATAAAGGCCTATGGGGAGGATAATGAGAAGGATTGGGATGAAGGAGTACATCTCCTCTTATTTGCAGTCCGTGAGACTGTACAGGAATCTCTGGGGTTCAGCCCTTTTGAATTAGTGTTTGGACACTCAGTGAGGGGGTCCACTCACTGCTTTGAAGGAGAAATGGCTCGAGGAAGAGCCACCTGAAATAGGGCTGGGGGATATTTCGATATACGGGTAAATACCGGTATTGAAATCGGTACCGGTTAAATATCGTCTATTTTTTGGCAATACCGGTATATCGTCTGTAACGATATTGGTTTGGATCACATGATAATAAAATTTCAACATGTGTTTTTTCGTAAAATCGCACAGAAAGTTGCTTTGAAAATACAGGAAGTTTACCTTTCCTCATTTTGTGAACAAATGATAAACAGCGAGAGATGACGAGAGTAACATTCTATCTCGTTTATCGTCACCGACATGCAAGAATTCATGGAGAAATTATGAAATAAAAATTTAATACTTGTTTGCTAAATTTGTTTGATTATTTTTAATTAGTGAATAATTAAAGTAGCACACATCACACAAATAGTTTGTTGTTACACGGAAAACACACCCGACTGTCACGCTGTAAAAACACGGTAACCTGCTGTTGGTCACATTTGTTTGAACTGTAATCAGCAAGCCATACTTATCGCTTAATTCATTGTCAGCAATCTGACACAAAAATGTTTCAAATCACACATATTCACAATTGCGAAATGTGCAACAATTTTTGTCAAATATGACAGAGGTGTGATGCCATCACTGGGAGAAAACATTGTCGGCTGGTGATTGACACCTGCAGACTATCATGAAAGTGAAGGGTGATCACGTCTTGGAGGCGTGCTTAATATCAACAGACTGACTGGCCTGACATGTGACGGATGACATTTGACATTGTCATCTGAGGAAGTTCACTGCTGAAAGATAGGAGAAGGGGAGGAGCTACTACTGGTTCTTTTTGAAACCAGACCCTCGGAATTCCATCAATTGGACTCCCGTTGTTTTGATAAAAAAGTTTTGTTTGCCACTGTTTTCATGAAGCCACACATACGCAATTAACACAATGTGACAATTGACTGGCTCAGTAATTAAACGCTTATCAGTCAAGAGAGGCTGGCCATGTTTTTACAGGAATTAAATTGACAAAGACTAATTTACTTGTATCCCAGATTCAGATGAAAACCAGTAAACCCATGATAATTTTATGGCTTATTTTCTTATTAAACAATAGGTTCGATAACTTTGTAGACATGGATTATTATGGTCTTCCTTTCAAATCACTCATTTTCCCAGAGCAGTAAGTGATACTTCTATCTTTTGCTCCAAAAATATCTTTTTTATTCATGATATCCCTTGCATTTAATATGTGTTTCACACACTGCTGCACGATATACCGGTATATCGCGATATTTTTTCAGATATCGTTACCGGTATTCAGATTCCCATATCGCCCAGCCCTAACCTGAAATTTCTCTCCTGGACTATGTGTCCACTTTTAAGGAAAAATTTCACCAGGCCAGAGAAATGGCAAATAAACATTTACAGAAAGCCCAGAGTCATATGAAGACCCGGTAGGATAAAAAGGCAAAATTTCGCTCCTTTAAACCTGGGGACAAGGTGCTAGTATTATTCCCTGTAAAGGGCAATGCTTCACAAGCAAGATATTCAGGCCCTTATATTGTTAAGCACAAGATCAGTGATACTGATTATGATGTTGAGACTCCCGATAGACTCAAAAATACTCAGCTGTGCCATATAAATATGTTGAAAACATATTATGAGAGAGAACCAAACTCTCTACCAGTCTCAACAGTCACCCACATGGATGAGCTGGAAAATCCTGTAGAGGATATTCATGAAGGCGGCGAAAATGTACCTCTGAAGTTACAGAACTCAGATGTCCTGAGAGATCTACAAAATAAAACAGATTATTTACTGCCTGACCAAAGAAAGGATTTAGTTGATTTAATTTTCAAATATCAACACTTATTTCCCGATGTGCCTAGTAGGACATCTGTTATTTTTCATGATGTTGATGTAGGAGAGGCAAATCCCATCAAACAGCATCCATATAGATTGAACCCTTTCAAAGCTCAGATCATGAGAAAGGAAATACAGTATATGCTGGACAATGATATCATAGAACCTAGCCGTAGCAACTGGAGTTCGCCCTGTATACTTGTCCCAAAACCTGATGAGAGTTACCGATTTTGTACAGATTACCGTAAAGTTAACAGCCGCACCAAAACAGACAATTATCCAATTCCAAGAATTGATGACTGCATTGACAAACTTGGCCATGCTAAATTTGTGACAAAATTTGACTTGTTAAAGGGTTATTGGCAAGTCCCTTTAACAGAAAAAGCAAAAGAAATATCTGCTTTTGTTACCCCATTTGGGTTGTATCAATATAAAGTAACCCCTTTTGGCATGAAAAACTCTCTGGCAACGTTCCAGCGCATGGTTAACCACTTAATTGCAGACCTAGATCACAGTGAAGCTTATACTGATGATGTTATTATACACACAGATACAAGTTGGGCTGATCATCTAAAGAATATTCAAGAATTTTTTGACAAAGTGACCCAAGCCATCCTGACTATTAACTTGGTAAAATCAGAATTTGGCAAAGCAACTGTAAATTATTTAGGTCATGTTGTGGGTCGGGGCAGGTGAGGCTGATTGCGGCAAAAGTTGATGCCATTGTAAATTTTCCAGTACCAAGCTCTAAAAAAGAGCTCATGTGATTCTTATGCATGGCTGGATATTATAGAAAATTTTGTTTAAATTTCTCAGATGTTGTCTTCCCTTTGACCAGTTTATTGAGCAAAAGGGTTAGGTTTGTTTGGACTGAGGAGTGCCAGAAATCCTTTAACAGAATAAAAACTTCATTAAATAATTCCCCTGTCCTGGCCAGTCCCAATTATGAAAAGCCCTTCAAATTATTCATAGATGCAAGTGACAATGGAGCAGGTGGGTATATTGCCCAGGAAGATTCCCAAGGTATTTATCACCCTGTATGTTATTTCTCCCGAAAATTTCTCAAACATCAAAAGAATTACTCTACAGTAGAAAAAGAAACTTTGGCTCTAATTTTGGCATTAACCCATTTTGATGTGGATCTAGGAACCACCCAATGCCCAATTACAGTTTAGACCGATCATAACCCCTTAACTTTTATCAATACAATGAAAAACAAGAATCAAAGATTATTGCGGTGGAGTTTAGCCCTTTAAGAATATAATTTAGAGATTAGGCATATTTCGGGAAGAGATAATGTTGTAGCTGATGCTCTTTCCAGAATATCCTAATTTAAAATGATATGATCGGTCCCTATTCACTTCAAGTGTATATATGTTTATTTTAAAAAAAAAAAAAAAAAAATTGTGAAGATTATGTGTGTATTGTAAACAAGTCAGAGACTGTTAAAATTATATAAAAAGCTTTCAGTACCTTCAAACTTTTTCTTTTAAGGCGGGGTGTGTTATAGCCCCCATATTATATTGAGATTGATATATCCTTAGTAGATAACTATATGAGAAAGATATTTTTTATTTCTGCATTTTCTGCTTGGTCTCACTCATTTGCACTCAGTGACCTTGTTTACATCTTTGTTACACTGATCTACAATTATTGTACATATAGCTGTTGATTGTTTAAGTAGGTCAGGGACCTTGTTTACTTGGATTGTGACAGAATCACCTGGAAACTGATAGAAACCGATAGAACATTGTAGACATTTCATCTTCTAGGACATTCTATCTGGTTACTATATAAAGGTTTGTCAACAGAATTCAAAAACTCATTTTTTTTTAGAAAGCCATTTCAGAAAGACTCACTTCAGTTGTTTCCATTGGAGATTATTATTGTTCTAGGACAGTGCATTTATTATAGAAGCAGAGCTTCTTTGTGATTTTGGAACATTGATTCCAGAAGAGAATTTTGAAGAGAATCTATTCGTCTTGGAAAAGAGAATTTATACTTTCTGTGAAACAGAATAATATTATTTTGTGAAAAGCCAGGATTCTACTGGATTATTTGGAAATTACCTGTGGCGCCAATACTTCTTGGATTTTTACTCCATTTGAATTTTGCAGAGCATTTTATTATATTTTATTGGAGACGGCTGAAATTTCTAAGTGAACATTTTATTACAAATCGATGGGATAGTGTTTCTGAAGAGGCATTCTTGGATTTAAAACTACCAGCTGGTAACTTTCTTCACAAGATTCTTCACCATTGGATTACTGGATTCTGTCAAACTGTACTTTGGACTAATTCAATAATTGGTAAGTACCAATGTTTTTATTTTCTGTAAACCAATCAGTGTAAAAGATCTTTGTATCATTTTTTTTTATATTAATTTTTTTTTTATTAAATTTTAGAATAGTTAAATTCATAGTTATTGTTGCTGATTCTCAGATTTCTTTCTGTTACCAATATCAATAATATTTCCATACCGTAACAACTGTGCTAATGGTTTTGGGGTTTTGGGCTCAGGCAGCCATACCGGCTGACCGATCACGACCAAAAGCTGACGTTCTCATGTAGACATAACCTAAAACCCGCATATAAAATTTTGTGACGATCAGACAAGAACTACGAGGTATAGCCTGTACTTGAAGGTTGAATAAAAAACTTTAACCACAAACTTTAACCATAACTCCAAATGTCAACTAAACAGGAAAAGAAAAAAAACAAAACACATGAACCTTCAGGAAAAAACTTTAACCACAAACTTTAACCAAAACTCTAAAAGTTAACAGACGGACAGACGGACAGACATAAGTCATTACTAAAGCCCTCACTGTAAACAGTCGGGCTAAAAATCACTCAGCAGTGAGTTTTAACAATTAGTTACAAAATAAGAAGTATTTTTGTAGGCAAATCATAGTCACTCATTTTTTCAATCATCCCTGAAAACAAATTGATACAGTTAAAATCAGAAGTCCTGTCACGAACTTTGCGCTTATCTTGGCATAATTGCGCGTAGGAATTGCGCGCAATTGCCATATCGAATGGCATCCAAAGCACGGCAGGTTCTCCTGGTTACTCATAGCAAACACAGGCAATGCTTCTGCCAATGGACCTCCGGGTTACCCGGAGGTCCATTGGCTGAAACATTGCTTGTGCACAGGCCATAAGTACAGAATTTGATAGCCTTACTATGGTCATAACGCGTAGATTAACGCACAGATCAACGTGCTATTTGTGCGCATTTCATGACAGGACTTCTAGTTTTAACTGTAAATTAATACTTGTAATGTAATTGACTGTTTCCTTGTGTTACTTCATTTTTGACACTTGTTGTCAGGTCAATTAAAGTTTCATTTTGTGATTAATGAGCTTCACAGTGCTATTTGTTTTAAAGATATCTTGTCGGATTAATAGCATCGACACCAAGTAAGATTGTTGGGTTTCCTTTGTGGAAATAGGTTGGCGCCACAAACGACATTTCATGTGCTACAACTATTTATTGTTCACATTTCTATTGAAATATGTCTTTATTACATTTTATTCATATATTAAATAAAAACATTAGTTGAGTTGTTTTTGATGAAAATTCTGATCCCGACATCTCACTCTCCCGGCCCCACCATAACTTGAATAATAATAAGGCGGAGGTATCCAGTTATGCTTATTTTATATTATTTTATTCCTCAATCATTGTTTTTATCTTACAATCAACATGTATTTTGTCTGTATTAACTCCGCAACTGTCGTGTATCCGACGCCCTGATACAGATGTTTGTATGCAGGAGAGGGGGCGGGGGGGGAGGGAGGGAGGAGGAGATACAAGCACGTTCCTTTCGCATGAGTTCCATTTTTTTCTTTTTGTTCATCCATACGAATAGACAGTTCATTATATATTCGTCAACATTCTTGACTTATCCCTAACATATTAAGATAAAATGATTATTACCATTATGTGGATGTACAAAATATGTATCCAAGTCTTGCTCCGGGTTCTTAGGGTAGATCACGCCTCATCTTCGACTCGTCGTGATTAGGGATGCCACGATTCGTTTATTAGTCGACTCACTGCCGATTAGTGGCCGTGTCGACGATTTTTTTTTGGAGTCGACTATCGGGAAGGAAGATGTAGAAGCCGGCGTCCATTATGTATCGCACATTATTGTACTAATTTCAGTTCGGTGGACGCTATTCTGTAATTGAATCAATTTGAATGCATGCAAAAGCCCACTAGTTCGCCGTGAGTGATGGTAGGGGACCGGGGTGGTAGAGGTGAGACGATTAATCAGTGTAACATCGGCACTCGGCCGATAAGTGCCCATTGGTTCACCATTGGCACTCGAGGTTCAACATCAGCCCTCGCCGATTGTCTGAAACTTAGTGAAAGTGTTATGGATGATCTGTAATGAACTTCCTCCCTTCGTGGGACAACCAGTGGCAAGCGATCGGTACGTCACTCGTCTGTTACTGATATCAGGTAAGTGATGGTTCGTGAAAGAAAAGGCAGAATATTATATTAAAGATTTTGATTGTGTAACTGTGTACCGAGTTGTTTTTTATCCATCATGTGAATACGGAAGCTCTTCACTGCCCAAACTGACTGCATTCTGCAAAATTTCGCAATATTTCTTTCAACCATGCTCATCATCTCATTAAATATATATTATTTATGGCATTCTTTATTCCCATATTGGACAGATAATTTCTCTGTATTAGTAATCTGTGTTAACTGTGAGAGGTTTGGGTGCAGTAAGTTTAATATCAGGCCATTCGGGGTGGGATTTATCAACACGAAATCACTGAATTTTTCTCTAGAATTATTATTAGCTTATTTCAGTCATTCTGGGATGTATTAATAGGATCAATGTAGATTGTAGATAATTTTCGATAAAATTGGATAATATTCGATAAAAAGTGAGTAAAATTCATTTTTATATATTACTTTCCTCCAAAAATATTTCTTCAAAAATCCGAGAAAAACAAATCGGACCAACTCGCCCCCAAAAATGGGAAAATCCACCCCAAAAATAAGCCGAGGGAGGGGGGGGGGGGGGGGGGGGGGGGGGGGCCTGATCCATATGGGTTTACCGAAAAGAAACTCCCACTTTAAAACGTGTGGTTCCAACGACAGCTTTTGATTTTCACAAAACATTTTCTTCCAAATATATTTCAAGGGTGAAAAACTGCTATCATGTAAATATCTATTTTCCGTCTGCCTAATTTTCAATTTTAGGCACACGGGAAATGTGGTACTGGCAAACAAAAACACTCTCATGTTCTTTGTTCTCTGATTTTTTTTTCAGCTGCGTTTTGAATGGCTTTGGTAGTCAACTTCAAAGACTGTTTGTCTATGATAGTCGACTTCATGGCCCCTGTAGGGGGTGATTCGGCAAAGACCCAACTTTGAAATGAATTGTTGCCAGTGTTGTTGTAAACCGCATCGAAAGTTCAGAACACAATTTACCGTAACGATGCACATGATGAGTTCAGAACACAATTTACCGTAACGATGCACATGATGAGTTCTGTTTATTTTAAATTGAAAATATACTGCACTGATGGTGCTTCACCGACATAAAATTAACCCTTTGATGTCTGTTAATATGACTTATTTAAGTGAGCATTAAAAGTGTGTTATCTTCCGGGTTAATGGGGATTAATGGCACGTAAATTAAATTCTGATTAGTGTAAATCAGCCAGCTTCTGCAGTAAGTTTGAATAATAAAGACACCATCTGACATCGGCATACGGTATCGGCCGATTGTTGTCTAAAATAATCGGCAATCGTCTGATGGGGCATTTTACTAATTAGCTCATCTCTATGGGGTGGGGGCAGTGTTACGAGTCATACGACATTGTATTCATTAACATCATTAAGATAAAGTGTTAGTGGTTGTTGAACTTGTCGATTGTTTACAACATGGTCTCTGTCGGAGCGCTTCCAACTACAAAGCATTTTGACAGAGACTATGTCGCAAATAAATTGAAATTAAAATTTTTTAGTAAATTTTGTTTCTTAACATACCTACCACAATTGTTTACAATTGGCTGTAACGTAAGTGCAAGCTCTACTTCGGAACTAACTCAAGCTTTTAGAGAACTTTTCCAAACAAGTTGGAAAAGTAATAGAGTACAAAAGCACGAAAAAGATTGGAAAAAGGGTCAAGCGAGACCAGCGCACGAAAGTACAGGTACTCTCTCTGCACACCTCTTGCAGAGACCGACCTGGGCATGCGCCAGTGCGTATTTGGTTCTGAAACATCAGGACCTGGCTCTTAAATCTCAGAAATAGGCTTCTCAGTTGGCGCGTAACTTCTCAGATCATATTTTGATATTCTTTCGATGGATAATCGAGAGAGACACTCTTACATGTATTATATATATGATTATCATTTATCAATGTTGTAGAGTGCTTACTTAAGTTAATAGTTCAAGTCTGAATTATCAAGCATTAATCTCCGCTGTGGTTTCTGATCAAGTCTTGGCTGCCTAAATAGGCAGCCAAGACTTGGTCAGAAACCACAGTGAAGATTAATGTTTGCTACAGTGTACTAAATGAAAATGATGAGAGCTATTACATACTTGCAGTGTGTGTTACAAACAGCAATGTGACTCCGTAAATTGAAATCTGGCGCATGAATTGAAAAAATAGGCTCCGAGGCTAGAGCGTATTTTAAATAGTTCTGATCGGTCCCTGCTCTTGCATTTACCGAGAGCATGCGCAACAACCGTGATGTCAATTCCGTATTTCCGCCAACGAGAAGTTTGTGATTTAGCGAGGATATCCCCAAGGAGGGTGGGCCACCGGTAAACAATTGAGGTAGGTATGTTAAGAAACAAAATTTACAAAAAGTTAAAAAATTTATAGTAATTTATATATTTTTTATACTTACCAATGACCCAGACATAGCTGGTGCTAACTCTTAAAATATAGGGCCAAACACAAATTTTGCCCCCCAATCCCCAAAATTTGCATCTAAAACTAAAGAAAACATGTCCTGAAAGGCCCTCCACACTTCGCCCCTACTGCGCATGCGCAGTGTCAAGGACGTTCCGAAATTGGCGCCATTAATCATTCTAATAACCAGTGCCTGGTAAGCGCTATGTACTCAGCGGGGAGGCAAGAGTTCCCAACTCCTGGGAGGGCCATCCCCGTCTGGGTCATTGGTAAGTATAAAAAATATATAAATTACTATAATTTTTTTAACATTTTTATACTGTACCAATGACCCAGACATAGCTGAATAGTAAAAAGGCTGGAGGGCCAAGGACATAGAGCAAAATGGAATAAGCTCAATAAAATAAAATAGAGTCATCCCCTGTAGGGAAAAGAAGAAATAGGCCTTACATGTATCTTTCTTATTTTATGTTAAATTAGAAAGATACAACACCTTCCAAAATTGAGCTTCATACATCCATGTACTCTATTAATATCCAATATAATCCTTATACTAATAATTTTTAAAGTAAGCCAATAAATAAAGTAAGTCTAGAGAATAGAGACTCTTATACTCCTAAAAGTGTCTGAGGATTGCATAATCATGTCCGTTGACATATGCAATATTCAAAAGCTATACTTTAAAAACTAAGACTTGAATGAATTTTAAAAACCTAAACTTCTCACTAAACAACCATCCCAATAACAGCTCAGAATTACTAACTCCGGAGGAGGTATCCCCTTGTTTTCATAGTAAAACAGGTGACCCAAGGGAACACCCTCCCCCCCCCCCCCCTTTTCTTGCCCTGGGTCAAATAGCCCAGAGCGAAGAGGGCAGCCGAACGGAGACACTGCCGAAACAGACAGCCTACCTAGCTATAGTAGCAACTGTTAAG
Source organism: Pictodentalium vernedei (assembly GCA_031216915.1). NCBI lineage: Eukaryota > Metazoa > Mollusca > Scaphopoda > Dentaliida > Dentaliidae > Pictodentalium > Pictodentalium vernedei. The sequence continues at coordinate 852,591,521 of CM062297.1, forward strand.
TGAATGACATTCTGAGCAGTAGATAATAGACCTAACAATAGAGGCCTCCAGAAATGGACTCGATATTTCTGAGATAAAATTCATGAATGTGGATGGCTGAGCGCAATGAGCGGCCTTCAAAAATCTATAATAGCGACACTATTAATGTAAGCCCAAGAAGTAGAAGAACTCTTACTTCATGAGCCGAAATCTTAAGCACAACTGCTAAGTCAATGATATACTATAAGCAGTACCGATAGTTAATAGAATCCATTAACAATAAAATGGAGCGTAACGTCCTTCTACTAGACATCAAAGACAGAAGAAGCTTACGCCCATAGTAATAAACAGAAATCTGTTTATAAATACATAAACTGTACCCGGAAAGAGTAAAGGCCTATGCCCATACGAAGACGGAAGGACCTTAAAATAATAGGTTCCGGATAATAGGAGCCTAACTCTTATGCAACAATCCAACCTAAATAGTAACGGAAGTATTGATTCCGAAACTATGAAAGTGAAAATCATCCATCGATAGTGCATGAAACTCACTGACTCTACAGTAAAAGAGAAACCAACAGAATTACTGTCTAAAAGGTCAGAATTTGAAAACCACTGTTTCCAGAGGCTCAAATGATTACTTAGCTAAATAAGAACCGAAGTTAAAATCCGTATAGGAATTTAATCTAAAGATTCTAAGTCTATTTATCAAAAAGTTACTAACTGACTTAGATAAAGAGACAAAAGACTCAATTGTAAACTATCGTAGAGTGCATAGGTATGAGGTAACATAAACCTATAACCTAAATAATAACAGGCTGCAGTAGATCTTGTGAAACAAGTATACTAAAAAATAGCAATGAGTAGTATGGAGGGATCAACAATATGAACACAATGATCCCTACACCACGACGGAAGAGCCTCCACTTTAGCCGCATAGAATAGCGAAGAAGAGGATCTCCTATAGTAAGAAATCGCGTCCAAAGCTCGTCCAGTACAGTGCTTACAATGCAATACGGACCACACAACGGAATACATGAAGGTTGCGACCTTGCAGGTTGTGATAAAGATGACACGATTTACCCAGTGAAAAAGATCCTCACACAGAGGAAGATTTCACGTTAAAACCCACAGTAGACAAGAGAGAAAATTACTCATGATCTCTGTGAAGATAGAGATGCTATCAACAGAAATGTATTGTGGTTGTTTATCTTAGCAATACCTGCTGAAACAACAGCGCCGGAGGATACGCGTATCCTATCATTCCGTCCTATAGATCAATAGAGCGTTAAGAATATTAGCTCAGAGATCTGGACAAGCCAACACATACGTCTGCAATTGATTAGCAAGCTGTGTCATAAATAAATCATCATTGGGTGCTCCCATAGATAGCAAATCTGATTGAATACTTGTTTGTTGAGAGTCCATTCTGACAGCAACAAGCGACCCGTAAGAGAACGGGAGTCCGATAAAACAATCAGACGACCCGGAATATGACGGACCAAAACTGAACTTGGTGTACTATAACCAACAGACGGATTCTTTCCATTAAATTGAATAACGGAAACGAAAGAGTGCCTCCCTGGTTCCGGAGATACGCCACTACTGTCGAATTAAAGGACAGGAATTTGGGCATGCGTTTCTGAATAATGTTCATGCAATGACATAAAGCAAGCCTAAAAAACATTATTCCGCGGAAGAAAACTGATTGCTAAAAGACTGCGGAACCCAAAGACCCTGGCACTTCGAATCCGTAGGGATCAGTATTATATCCCAATCTGTATGACTGGCAACCGTCATAACAGCCACACTCGGGTCCGGCAACTGCGGCGGCACTCTCTGAGTCAACCACCGAATGTTTGCCCCAGTCTGAATCTCTTGTAACACTAGACAGACAAGAGAACGTGTAAATCGAGCAATTCATGGATTGCCGAAAAGTTGCCGTCGAAGAGAAGCTCCTCCGAGAACGAAGCGACTCTGAGAGAGTTCTTAACCTTACTATCCACGCGAGTGGATGTAGCTAGGGCTGCGTCACGTCTAACTAACTCCAATCAGCCACTGAAGGGCGGAGTTATACGTGAACAAACTACTGCCCTCAAAAGAAATTACATTGAGAATAATATCCCGTAAATCTTTTCTTGAAGACGTAATGATAACACCTCAGTAAGGCGGATTATGTATAATAAAGCGTCTAAGTTAAGTCTACTATACATAATGTCGTTCCCAACATTGAAATTGGAAAAGACATGAACGGCGAAAAAGAATATATGCAGTTTTTAATCACACCGTCTAGACGCATATGAACTCTCGGTATGCCCTGCTCTGCCAAAATAAACTATTTGTATAAATGATAAAATGGCAGAAATGAGCAACGCGGACAAGAAACTAAACTATCATGCTTAGTAGCAGGCTTGTATATATATATATAGCGTCGAAAAATAAAACACATGTTGTAATGACAATATTGGACTACGTCGGTAAGTCAGGGACAATGTCCCCGAACCGATCGAAAAATCCGAGTCCAATGACGCTATAAGTCTCTTATCCAAGATCGCAGCAATGAAGTCCGAAATAATAATCACTGGAAGATAATGCCAAAAGATATGAAAGGCATCTTCCGATACTACTAAAGGGAAAACTCGAAATCTTTCGAATCCCTTTCGCCATCCTGTCGGACCCTATAAAGCGTTCGGTCGTCCGTACCTGATGCAACCGCGGACCGCACCGACCCAGCGCCGTCGGATAATTCCTGATTCGACCGAGAAACTGTCAATTGCTGGGATGCTGCGAAACAACTGTGCTAACTCGGATAGCACGTCCGTCACTGAGGCCTGAGGAGAAGCGGTCTTACGATGCATTGCCGCTGGAAGCTCCGTGATCGCTACCCCGTGCATACTACCAATATGCGAGCGAACGGAGTGTATAGGCCTCGTGTCCCTTGGCTACCGGATGGCGCGACCTATTCGCCGTGGAATCACTGAATGCCGAAACTGATCGAGGTCACGTAGCCAATGTGCGGTCGTGTGCCCTGGTGTGAGGATGAGGAAGCATTAAAGACAGTCTCTCGGACTGTCAATATAACGGAGCGTCCCGACCAACGGACAGATGCTCCGAATGTAAAATATCTGAACCACAACATGCGGTCCCCTATGTTGTTGGGCGAGAGAGGGACCTCTCTCGCTCACAGCCCGGACAGACCTGGACCAGCCAGGAACCGGACTAACAGGCTTCCTCCGATCTGTCCTCAATCTGCCGTCACTGGGTGAGTACTAAAGTAATTAAAGTGCTCGCATCACCCAAATCTCCTTCCTAGACCGCAACGGACGAACCCGGCAGCCGAACCATTCGATGAATGTACGCTACACCGGGTGAGCTAGCGAATGTCACTCCGTAGGCGATAGACATATTCCATGAGCACTTATTGCCGCTAACTCTTCATTAACTATGACGACAGAGGCACACTTTTGAAAGACATCTCCATAACTCTTCGAACAAGAAACCAGAAATGCTTGGTTAGCAAGCATAAAATAATAATATATATAGCGTCGTTCAATAATTCAAAAGTTTGTGTGACATTATTGGACTATGTCGGAACTGAGGGACGATGTCCCTGAACCGAACCAACAATTTCTAAGTCCACCGACGCTATCAGTTTCTTATCCGGCATCGCAGCATTCTGGTCCGACGAAAGAAGCTGGAGAAGACCAAGTCAGATGACATACACAACAGCATATGTTGTTCCGAAAGGGAAAGCTCGAAATCCTCCGAATCCCTTTCGGTATCCCGTCGGACCGGATGAAACTTTCGGACGTCCGTACCCGCTTCCGCGGAGCGTCCCGACCCAGCATCGTCGGATAAAATATATGCGACAGATTCAGTTGATGCTGGGATGCTGCGATAAACTGTGCTATTAAGGAAAGCACGTCCGTTCCCGAGGCCTGTGCAGTAGCGGTCTTACGATGCATTGCCGCCGGAAGCTCCGTGTACGTTGACTCCCGCACACTTCCTATGCGAACGTCCGGAGTCTGCAGGCCTCGTGTCCCTGGCTACCGGATGGTGTGACCTGGTCGCCGAAGAATCCTTGATCGGCGAAGCTGGTAATATATCGGCGGTCACGCAGCCAAGGTGCGGTCGTGTGCGCTGACGAGAAGAGGAAGCCTTAGCAGTCTCAGCGGACTGCCTATACAACGGAGCGTCCCGAGCGACGGACGTATGCTCCGCTTACGACACATTTTGTACCACAACATCTGGGGCCAGATGTTGTTGAACGAGAGAGGGGCCTCTCTCGCTTGCCGTCCGGATGGACTGGAACGAGCTATGAACCGGACTAAAAGGCTTCCTGCGTTCTCCCTCCGATCCGCCGTCACTGGGTGTGCATTAGGTTAGTTTATAGTGCTTGCATCACCCCAAAATTCCTTCTAGACCGCAACGGACGAACCCGGCTGCCGAACCATTCGGTGAATGGACGCTACACCGGGCGAGCTAGCGGACGTCAAAGGCCGTCGAACCTACTAGGGTCCTCTTAGGCAATTGGCGTATTTACATGAGCACTTTTCCGCTAGCCCTTCATTAATTGTGACGACGGAGGCACACTGTTGGAAGACATCACAGATACATCACCCTAATCTTGATTGTCTGAAATAGAAATTGATAAAGTAGAGTGACCCTGCGGGGAAAGGACCGGAGTGTCCAAATCCCCAACAACATACCGTGACATACGCTTCCCATATTGTCATCGAAATCATACGATACAGAACAGGAGTTAATGCGAGTACACTGACCACATATAGAATGATAATAAAGTCAGAGGAAGACTTCCTCTTAAAACAATTGATCAATATCCTTTCAATGTGAAAAGAAAACAAGTCCTGGTACTCGCACTAACCCCTGGCAATCAAAATACATAATAATAATATGATCCATTGATATAGAAAAAATAATTGAAATCAAAATATTTTGAAAAAATATTTTTTCAGAACAGCCCAAGTTTCTGAAAAGTAACGTTGAGCCCCAATGGATCCCAAGCCTAAGTGTGGACAAAAATTTTAAAAATATTTTAAACAATTTATTCAACACTTACGAACAATAATAATGTATCTAGTTATGATTAAAATAACATCAAGATATTATTTTTTAGAAATCCCCCCCTCACACAGAGGGCTGTTGAAAATGTAAACAATGAGTGTAAAAACACTAAAATAAGACTCCAGGCACCCAGGCCCGAAATCAGTTACCAAAATACACTATCTGATGCAAAACAGAGACTTCCAGGGAAGAAACTGCAGAACATCAGATGGTAGATGCAGAACACAACGCCTAACCACCCCTAGGTGAAGACGTAAACATGGGGGAAAGAACAGAATTCATTCTGTTATTCAGCTAAAACTCCCAAGAAAATTTAGTAATAATAATTACAAAAACTATGCCAAAAGCATGGGAGAATAGCAAGGGGGAACTTAAAGGACAGGGAGAGAGGAAAACACTTAAAAAAAAAACAGTGTAACTAAATAATCAGAATGACAACAAAATGGCTGCTGCCTTGAAAATAGGTAACTTAACATAATTTCATTAAAAAATTTTAAGTTACAGCCCTGATAATATTCTGTCACACATTCTTTTCCTCTCCTCCTTCTCTATCCTCCTTAGAATCACCATTTCACTAATATTTATGTGTCTGGCATCATTTAAACTGAGATCTATAAGCACAAAGATCAGTCAGATGTTAACTGATGAAGGGCCAAACTTAGAATGATTAATGGCGCCAATTTCGGAATGTCCTTGACACTGCGCATGCGCAGTAGGGGCGAAGTGTGGAGGGCCTTTCAGGACATGTTTTCTTTAGTTTTAGATGCAAATTTTGGGGATTGGGGGGCAAAATTTGTGTTTGGCCCTATATTTTAAGAGTTAGCACCAGCTATGTCTGGGTCATTGGTACAGTATAAAAATATTTTAATTTCTTTTCAACCTACTCACAATTGTTTACAATTGGCTGAATAAACAATAGGAGGAGGTGAATCACATAACCAATACCAACAAGAGTAGCAGAAAGAAAAGCAAGGAGGGCAGAGAACAATAACAAAACCTGTAATGAAGATAGAGAGAAGGCACCTGAAAAGAACAAGGCTGAGCGAAGCACAACCTCGATAAAAACAATTTTAACGAGGGTGTACAACAGCCTGAGCAGCAACGAGAGGGCCTAAAGAATAAAGGTCCTCAGATTGCTGCTGAAGGTGGCGGAGATAAAAGGAGGAGAAGGTAGAGGCATTCCTCCAGTAAGCCGCATTCATAACATCCCGAAGCGAAACAGAATTGGAGAATGCCCAGGATGCAGAAATGACACGAACCTCATGAGCATTAAACCTGTTCGAAACAAGATCCGACGCAGACAAGCAGGAATAAGCCAGCTTCATTGCAAGACAGTTCCACCTGGAAATAGAATGGGAAGAGATAGACTGCCTCTTAGGAATGAGAGACAGAAAGAATCTCTTCCGACCCCTCCTAATGAACTGAGTGCGAGTAATGTAAGTCTTGATCGCACGAACAGGACAAAGAAGAGGTCTCCGACCATCGGCAGCAGGGAGAGCCCGAATGCAGATGGGAGGAGGTACTGAATCAGGAAGCCAGAAAAGAGCAATCAGTAGTGAAGGTGACACTGTTAGCCTCATTTTGGAAGAAGGCAGAATCAACAGATAGCGCATGAAGCTCACTGAGTCGTCGAGCAGAAGCAAACGCTAGAAGAAAAGCCATCTTATAGGTGAGAAAACACATATCGGTCTCAGATAAAGGCTCGAATGGCACCCTCTCCAAACAGTGCAACAGCCATGCCAAGTTCCACTTGGGTGTAAGATGCAACACTCGAGGCCTCTTCAAAGAAAAGTGCCGAATGAGTTTGGAGAGAAAAAGATTATGACCGATGCACCGCTTTCCCACATAAGAGAAAGTATCAGACAGCATAGACTGATAGCCTATTGAGCTATTGACGGATCACGGTAATCCACATTGTGATCTGCACACCAGCGGAAGAAAACCTTCCACTTTGCAGCATAAGTCATGCCAGTGGAATGTCGCTGTGATGCAGAAATGCACTCCATTGTTCGTCTCAAAAAACCTCTACGTCGGAGACTGGACCTGATAAAAGACAGGCGTGAAGGGACATGCTCGCCAGGTTGTTGTGATACTTCCTGGGATGACCCTGGGAAAGAAGATCGCGACGTAGAGGTAGACGAATCGGCCGATCTGCCAACAGAGACCGCAGCCGATTGATCCACACCCTCTGTGGAGACAGAAGTGCGATCAGAATGATCCTGCAACTGCAAGCACGAATCTTCGCTAATACTTGAGGAAGAATCGGTGCAGGAGGAAAGGCACAGCCGATCCAACCTGTCCAGTCCAGAGACAGAGCGTCTACTGCAAATGCCAGAGGATCAGGACAAGGGGAGACAAAGGTCTCTACCTGATGATTCCAGCGAGTAGCGAAAAGGTCGACCTGAGGACGGCCCCACTGCTCGCCTGAAACACTGACCGATGTAGCATCCATTCCGTTGGAAGGACACTGTTGCGTCGGGACAGGGAGTCTGCTAGGACGTTGAAACGCCCGGGAATGTGTCGAATGGACACCCGAGCGTTCACATCCCACGCCAACAGAAGAAGATCCCGAGACAGCCGATACATGGGAATCGAATGTGTGCCTCCTTGATTCCGTACATGTATGTAGGCCACTACTGTCGAATTGTCCGAAAGAAGTAGGGCAATATGATCCGACAGATGAGGGATCCAAAGCCGAAAACTCAACAGAAGAGCAAGGAGCTCCTTCTGGTTGATATGAAGGCCCACCTGCTTGCTGTCCCGCTCGCCGTGAGTAGACAGACCGAGAGGATCCAACGTCGCACCCCAGCCCCGATCGCTGGCATTCGCAGTAAGGATGTGATCGGCCAAAGGAAGATCCAACGGAACACCCTGTGTCAGCCAGGGAATATCGGCCCAAGGGTGGAGGTGACAAAGTAGAGACCGAGGAAAAGTGAGTTCTAGATCCAGCGGATCTACATTCGGACGCCAATGATCCAACAGGAAGTGTTGGAGAGGTCGGACAAACAAGCGACCGAGCGGAATGAGATCTGTCACCGAACAGCAAAGGCCCAGCATCCGAAGGAAAGTCCTGGCCGAGACCGAGGAAGATTGGAGCAGGTTCCGAGTCAAGGCGGAAAAAATCGTCGCCCGAGCATGGGGGACCGACTCTACATTGTGAAGAGTGTCAAAATCCATCCCCAAATGACGGAATCGCAGAGAAGGAAGGAGATCCGACTTCTCGCGATTGACTCTGAAACCCTGCGACGCAAAGAAACTGCTGGACATCTAACTCCAGAACAGCAGCATCGTGGTGCCATTGGAGGGTGTCGTCCAGGTAGGCTGACGAAGTCACAGTTGACTGAGTACGGTGGAAAGCAAGCGCATGTGACATCAGTCGGGTGAAGGCCCAAGAAGCCAGGTTCAAACCGAACGGGGGAGCTCTGAATTGATAAACTTGATCCCGAAACAAGAACCGAAGGTATTTCCGTGACGTCTGATGAATGGGTACATGGAAGTAGGCATCCTTCAGGTCGATACTGGCAGCAAAGTCGCCCTGATGAACTGAACATCAAACCGACCAGAAAGTCTCCATACTGAAACGAGGAGCTATAATGTATTCGTTTAGGACACTCAGATCGATCATGACAGGACGAAACTGGCCATTTTTCTTCGGCACCAAGAAAAGTCTCTAGTAAAACCCGGGTGAAAGGGTGTTCCTGACCACCTCGATCGCCCCTTTGGAGAGGAGATTGTCGATCTCCTGCACCAGAAGGTCTCGACGCAGAGAATCAGAAGGGACCTGAGTCGGGAAGGGCACCCGAGATAAACTGGGGTGCCGACGGAAGGACAGTCGCAGACCGGATTGAATGACTTCGAGGACCCAAGGGTCCGACGTTATCTCTGTCCAGCGGTCGTAAAACAGCGACAGCCTTCCCCCGACTGGAGGCAAATCGAGGTGAGAACCTTCACTTGCGGCCTCGACGAGGCCCCCCGAGAGGAGAAACCACCTCGGGAAGTGACAGAGTCCTGAGACTTTCCTGCCTGAGGCTGCCAGCGAGCCTGGCCACGTGGGCGCTTCTTATGTGCAAAAGGAGCAGGCGGAGCCGAAGGCGTAACCGACAAGGCAGATGCAGCAGCATGCTTGGCGGGTCTAGAACGACCACCACCCACAGCAGCAGGTTGGTCAAGCTGTCGCAGCAAAAGCTGGTCCTTCGAATGACGAAGAACTTCGCCACGAACAGCTTCCACGGAACCATGGAACACCTGAGGTCCCACCAAAGAGGCAGCCCTCAGAACAGCACATTGCTCAGAAGGAAGGGATGGAGAAGAATCCAACACCGCATCGTGGCGTGCCAGCTCCAAATTAGCCGTGTTACAGGCGTGAGCGTTTGTCAAGTTCATAAGAGCCCGGGACAAAACGCGAAAAGGAGCCTGAGTGTCATCAAACTCCCCTGGTGGAAAATATTCAGCAAGAGCAGCGACGACATGGGCCGCGAGAGATAACATACCCAGCATCTCTCTGGACAGGCCCACCATAGATTCAACTACCGACATCGGGAGAACTGCTGACTTAGGCTTAGTTAACCCGAGGGAAGAAGAATCCTCATCCACAGTAGTCATCCCTTGGAAGACTGATGGACAGACGGAATTGTAAACATGAAACCGCGATGGAGGCAGAAAGGCATCAGCTCTAGAAAAGAAGGAACCCTTGAGGGCCTTAGAACGCATTTTGGCATCCAAGCCGTGGAAGAACTCAACAACCTGAGCCGATTGCAGAGGACGCAAAGCCCCAGAGCTAGAAGGCTCAACAGGGTTACGGCGCTCCACAGTGGACCGCGGCCTGACGGTCACAGATGGCTGGTCTGAAGGTTGAACTTCCGGCAATAAGCCGAAGATGAAATCCAAAGCCTGCCCCAAGACTGACGAGGGGGCCCCATCACCTTCCAGATAATCGTCATCCTCCGTAGCAGAGGAGACATAGCCCAACTCACGCTGACCAGCAGAAACCTCCTGGGAAGACCGAGCAGTATCCAAGGGGCCAGGCGATACATCTCAGCGACCGACAAAGGAGCTTGTGTCTCAGGAGGCACAGGGAGGCCAACTTGAGGGTTGCCAGAAAGCAACCGTGTGAGCGCCAAAAGGGCCTGACGCAGGTTACCCTGAGAATCCGTTGCAGCAGCATCGCCCGACGGAGTGTCCTCCCAATGGACCCTTCTGGTAGAAGAACCCAAATCGTCAGAAGAGACCGACGTCGAACGTCGATCGGCAGACAGAATAGGGATACGGTGAGAAGACACCGGAGGATAGTCCCGATTGTGACGCCCAGGGGCCATCACTGACCTCTGCAAAACAGAAGGTCCTGCCTGCAAATTCTCAAAAGAGACCAACGGCGCACGTCGATCGGTAGCTGGACCTAGGACACGGTGAGAAGACACCGGAGGATTGTCCCAAGAATGACAGGAACTTGTCATTGGCCTCTGCACGGCAGACGGTCCCAACTGCCTATCCGGCAAGCATCGATCGGCACCCAGACTCGGAACACAGTGAGGAATCACCGGAGGAAGGTTCCGAGAGTGACAGCTAACAGGGGCTGTCACTGACCGCTGCTGAACAGCAGGCACTGGATGCCAATGTCCCAACCTCATCCTGCTAGGCGGCACACTAGCGGGGGAAGGAGGAACAATAAACGATTCACTCGAGGGGCGAGGAATCGCTGCCGAAGCGACCGACCGGCTCAACCGACTAGGAGCAAACCTAGCCCCGGCGCGAGGCTAGGGGAGGCTGAGAGCACACAAACACGCCAGCAGATACAGCCTTGGTCCCCCGAGACTGTAGACCATCCCCAGAGGAGATGGAAGAGCCACCATCATACAGAATAGGATCTGTAGTAACAACTTCCTCAGAAACTGTCGCTGGCGAGGAGGCAGATCGGAGAGGGTCACCGAGCTGACCTCGGAGAAGCTCTCTACGAAAACAGATGCCTCAAGAGTGACATCAGAAGACAAAGAGACCACGGTCTCCACGTCAGATATCACTGAACTAGCACTGTCAACAGTTGCAGAATGCAGAGGAACTCGCCACAGACGACAGATCAGAATCCTGTGTGACAGAGTCACCACGTGCACCAGCAGAAATGTCTGCTACGGTACGGCTACCCTTACCCCAAGAACGAGGGGTTCTAGCTCTGGACAGAACCACTTTGTTTACAGAAGCCCAGAATTTAGAGGACCAAACCCCACAAATACCACATGATTGGGCCGGAGTGCAATTGTTGCAAGTGACACGTGGAATGAGAGTCGTCCACATGCTTCACTTGCAAGCAAGAGGTACAAGGAATAGTCTTTGGCATTATATGAATGAAAATAATGGAATCAAGCTTCCCGTCGATGGAAAACAGCACAAAGGTTGTGTTCACACGTGGGTAAAAACGAGATTAAGTGTGAAGATACAAGCGATAATGATCAAAAATAACATTAATCAAAAACAATTTGGATAGCTTGACAAAAGGGTACAATCCACTTGCACACAATTAAATGCAGAAGAAAAACAGCAAAGTAGCATGAGTCACAAAAATTTCCGACCATGTACAAATGGCGGAAATAAAAGGAATTAACGTCATGGTTGTTGCGCATGTGCTCGGTAAACGCAAGAGGTGTGCAGAGATAGTACCTGTACTTTCGAGCGCTAGTCTCGCTCGACCCTTCTTTCGATCTTCGTGCTTTTGCACTCTATTACTTTTCCAACTTGTTTGGAAAAGTTCTCTAAAAGCTTGAGTTAGTTCCGAAGTAGGGCTTGCACTTACGTTACAGCGAATTGTAAACAATTGTGAGTAGGTTGAAAAGAAATAATTTAATCATTTGCCCCGCCTCTGCATTTGATTGGTTGAAAGCATACAGCGTGAAAGTCGTCAGAATCGTATAAACCAAATCACGTCATGATTTGGAATCTCGCTACACGTTCGCACATCTGACCCAACTTTGAGGACTATGGAAGCCCCGCCAACTCAATCCAATTGTCACCGTGAGGGCGTGACGGCAGACTGATAGATGGATAACAAGCTTGTAAACAAAGATCAATGATCGATTTTTCATCGTCTCCAGTCAGCGAGAATATAATAATTTCTCAGGAACAATTGAATTTCATAAAATATACCGAAGTGGGAGACGAATAAAAGATCATATACCCAAACATGATTTTGGGGGAACTTAAAAAAAATGTTTTTAATGATATTGTTAATTTGTTACGTGACTTGCTAAATATCTGTCATCTGCGATCAAAAATCAAAACAACAAACAATTTGACAATGATTGACGTGACTTGTTTGTGGCACACTTTCCTGAGTTTGATTGTTGTCTTATGCAAAAATTAAAAGTTTTTCGTTCACGTACACATAGTTTTTAAGCGAGTTATGATTAAGCTTGTGCTGAAAATTTTCAGTTTATATCGCATAAACCGAAGGAAAACAACAGTTATTTCTTAAATAATCAACAGCAACAAGTTTGAACTCTCATGTCATGACAGCCATTTGATGAATTGTGTTTTGTGAGTGATATTGCCAACAGATAGCAAGTCAATGAACAATGGCCGAGTGTCTCACGCAGTCTTGCCGCAGTGCCCAATCATTCAACAAAGAGCATTCACAGTCACAGATAATGACAGATGATTTCTCTGAATGTGTCCCTGTTAACTCAACTTGTTACGTTTTTCTGGGATTCTCATTGAACGAGTAGTACTCTGCAGTCACTTGATGCTGACGTCAGATAATAATTCCATACCACTCCCCTTTGCAAACTATTCGCGCCAGATTCATCACTTGCGATGAGTCACTGAATGATGATGATAGCGACCTGCAAGTGACACTGAATTATGTGAATATGTTAAGTCTAAATTTGTTGTGAAATGAGGAGTTGTGGTCACTCTGTGGTGTGTTCTTCTCAACTTCTTTAAATGGATGTAAAACAGGATTCATGGAACTGTAGGTGTACATATACATAACGAAACATGGACAGGTAAACTTATAAACTAATTTTCATTTTAACTTTCTGGAGCCATAACTCTGGACAGTAGGCATGCCATGGCCCGTGGGCAAGTATCTGAAGTCCAACTTTTAAGAATGTATTTGAAGAGGGAGGGAGGGGGGGAGGTGGGGGGGGGGGACAAATACTCAGCCTGTGATGTGGTCATTTATTGCACGAAACAGTGCACTACAAACCAGAGGAACCATTCTCACTGTCTCAGCAATATACTGAGTCTTACTGACTGAATAAATTACTGTGTCAGGTTATATTTTTGGGTTATTTTTAGGGCTGTCACGATCAATCGATTAATCGATTGTTGATCGGTCACGGCAAAATCGATTAGTATTTTTCGTTGTCGAATAATCGGTAAATTGTATCCCGTTTTAGATGTTTAATAATTAAAAGAAAATTTGATGAAAAAACTATTGTTTCTAAAGGTATTGAGTTAAGAACATCAATGTTAAACCCCAAGAAGCCGTTGGAAGCATTTGTCTTCCAGGTACATTCATCAGAGCTTTGATGTTCTGAATCTTTGAACCGTCAGTGTAATAATCAAGACCGGTCGGCAGTTGCGAAGATCGCAACTGCCGACCGGTCTTGATTATTACACTGACGGTTCAAAAGCTTTGAATGTACCTAAAAGTTGATCGTCTTCGTTGTTTATTTGAGGTAGGTCAGCTGACTTGAACTTCATTTTTATCGACTTCAAAGAGAGGGAGAGGGGTGGGGGTCATCTAGGTACGATTAATCGATTATTTGCGACGATTAATCGACTCCTAAATTGAAAAATCGTGACAGCCCTAGTTATTTTAACCGGTCCTACTATTTAACGAACACAAACTGAAACGAACATAAACGAACAGAAGAGAAAATAATAGGAAATACAACTTAAAAATAGTTGAGGGTGCATATGCAGGTATATGTGGGTATATATTATTCGTTTGTAAAATTTTATTCACTTCTGATGAGTATTTTGATGATTAATAAGGTTTATAAAATGTACGACGGCGCGAAATTCTTGTGTTCGTTAAGTGGTAGCCTGCTTGAAGCTGTCCACAAGATGCGACAAAGGTGTGAAATCAATTAGCTGTCTATCTGAGGAAGAATGTCGCTGAGGAAAACAGCGAAATTTAGGTTTAAGAGGATGGTAAGCGCCTATTTTAATCGTGTGTCAAATTGTATCCACGTCTGATGAGTATTTTAGTGATAAATAAAGATTATAGCCATTATTTGGATTGACAAACATGCATCAAACTC